>VXAU01001262.1:0-18505 GCA_013399695.1 Formicarius rufipectus
ACAAGGGGGTGTCCATGGGGAAGTGTTGTCTCTAATGGTAATATTAAATGCACAAATCCTTTATTAGTACAAAGAAACAAACCAAAAAAAAAGGAACTCTACGTACAATATTTAAAGTTGTCAAAAGACTTCAAAGTATACTCAGGAACTATAAAGAGATCATTTTAAATAAGTCTCCATATGTTACAGAGTCATTATTTGCACAGAATAGTATCAGGAAGTTATTTGAAAAGGATACTGCAAATCCATGCTCAATGAAAGAGGTACAAAAGTCAAACTTACCCTGTAACCAGGGTCTTCCATCAGGTCACAAGAGGCAGCATTAACACCAGTATGCCACATGGTCTCTTTGATGCTGCAGCCATACATAAACACATTCTTTTTACGAGAATGACCATGATAATCACAGTAGACCTACAATAAAAAATTTTACAAAATAAAACAAAGGTGTATGGAATTAACATTTTATTAAAGTAATAGAAGGCAATTTTTTTTTTAATTTTACTTAGTACTGTTGAATGCTACAAAGAATCAGGCAACACAATTTGTTATATATATATAATATATATATATAATTAACTTGTGCATTAAGACAAAAAACGTGGGATTCATCTAAGGAAGGTTTAACCTTCTAGCCTAACCAAGGTAACAGATTTACATCTACAGGTTTTCAGAAGACCTGTTCTCTGAGTTAAATTTAATGTGACATGGTTTACAAGACCACATTAAAATGTTTAATTTATAAACTAGCTACATAGACAAAGTTAAAAAGATTCAGAATTGCTTACACACACATACTCACCAAAGGTAAACGTTTTATAGCAGCCAGATATTGCAGTAACCCTTTAGCATGGTAAATAGTGGGATGCAGATCGGGATTTGGATTTTGCCACTGTCTGTTTAAATCTTCTCCACTTAAAGAGCAACGGTGGCTATTGAGGGGGGTGTGGAAAAAGGCATGATGCAGTCTGTATTATCATAATTTTAAATAAGCCTCCCCCCACCTCAAGATTTCCTCATCACCACTGCTTTTTGGGAAGGAGACTGACAAGAAACAAACTTCAATTTTCTAACCTGTCATATAATAAACATGTTTGTGGTGCTTTAGGTTACATTACCGAGAAACTAAAAATAAATTAGAAGTAGCTTCTTATGTGAAGTCAATTGCAATATCATTCATTTCCTACTGAAACCGAAGGCTTGCAATTCTATTCAAATGCTAGTTCAAAATCAGTAATTTCAAATAAAAGGTATTTTTACAGTTTTAGTGTATTGACCTCTGTAATTTAAAGACTAATGTCAACTACAAATCTAATACTTGAAACATGAAGTTGTTAGGAGACAAGGAGCCGTGAGAAAAAACAAATGAACCAAAAACCCAGCAAACAATATAAAAATTGTCACTGCGTTAGGTCAACTATCAGCAAGCACTTTTAAACTTGCAGAAAATTCTTGACTGTGCAGTCATCTTCAGTACACTTGCCTTTAGATAGTGTCTGCTGTGACAAATTTCTTAATTGTCCATGCATCCTGAATTATTTCATTATAGGTGTTTTAGTATATACATCCTTCCACTTATATAAACACAGAGTTCTACTAAAATCCATTACTGGTTTTACTTCTCTTATTTTGTTTACAAAGCCTTTAAAATACTATCAATAACTACATAAGAAACTGTAGACTCATCATAGCAAAATTTCAAGTTCCCTGCAACCAAGTAAATGTAGACTGCTGAATGCTTGCTCACAGCAGTTTCAAAAGGTTCTGAAATATCCCTTAAATCTATCAAGTGAAATAATTTCTACTAATAATGACACCAGGAAACTCTCCTACCCTTTCTCTTGCACACCTATTAACTTTTCATCTTTTAATAATATTCGATAACAGCAAAAAAAAAATGTAAAAAGCTTTCTCAAATACAAGACTTTTTTTTTTTTTTTAAATGAGGACATGGGAACTTTTTTAGCTTTTCCTAAATGCATGAGTGATCTCATACAACACTCTTTCACATATCCAAGACTGTTATTCAGAGAGACAATTAAAATGTCAAGTCAAATCACATAGGAATGATTATTATCTATGGAAAACTGTAAATATTTTTTATAAAACTTTAATTAGTGACACAATGCTACTACCTTTGAAAAAGAAAAAAAAAAATGAAAAGTCCTAGCAATGTTGCAAGTGTTTGCTGGTTTTTATCACATTATGTTTTGCAGTTGTATCTTTCCAGGATTAATTTAGATTATTATTTTTAAAATCATGATACAGAGAATTAGCAGTACAGGTTACATATCTGTAAGTAAACGTATGCTTACTTTCCATTGATGACACCATCCGGATTGAGCATGGGAATAATTTTGAAAATAAAAGATTCCCGTAAGCACTGAGCATTTGGACTATTGCTCATAAGGTATTCCAGTGTTCCCTTCATAACCCAGCTTGCATTAGTCTCTCCAGGATGTACACGCGCAGACAGGAAAACATAAGGACGATTCCCTAAAGGAAGTAGGTATAGAAATTGCAAAAGATGATTTAAGCTAAGTAAACAGATTTTTATGTTGAGAAAAGACGTAAATTTATTACAATGCAAAAAATTAGTATTTGTGATTTAAGTATTACTGAGTACAAGTATTACTGATAGAGCTTACTACAACATTTTTTAAAGGACTGTTAATTACTATTAACATCACAGTGAACTTTCACAGAACTATCACAGCAGAGCTTTAAATTCAATCAGAAAATTACATAGTCACAACTAATTTGAGCTGGCAGTTAATGATAGGACTTCCATGACTTTTCCCAATATCCAAGAAAAATATTGGGGTGGACAAATGAAACAGGAAGGCTATTACAACTAAAGCTCACTTCAAAGTCACAGTAGCTTAGATATTGGCTTTAGGATAGATTTTTTTTGACAAGCAAATAACATTAGCATTTGGAGAAAAAAATTACTTATCAGGTACTCTTTTCCAGGAAGGGATGTTTGAAAATGTAACATACAAAACCAACAAGCAACAAAGATTTAAAATTAATCTATAGTATATACAGATATAAATATTTTTAGTTAACTACTACAAATAAATATTATGAAATACAAAGCAAATACTGAATACTGATGCCTCTTAATTTCAAGAAATGTATTAACCTTATTTTACATTGCTCTATTTACAAAGCATAGCAGTTCATACTATTTTTTTCTATAAATATCTAGTTCTACATTATTTTCAGTTGATGAGTGATGAGAAAGAGAAGTCATACTTACTGAACTGACAGATATGTTCATAGTAATTGGACTCTGGCATGGCTGTAATAGTGACTAACGGACAGCTGTTGCCAGCCAGGGTCTCGCAAAGAACATCTTGTCGAAAATATATCTGATGAGGGTTGTGCATAGATTCCAGCTTCTTAAGATGCATCTTCATCCCAAAAATCATGAAAAAATACTTCAAATCCTTTGCAATCACATATTACAGTATATTTCAAAGGTACTATTTAATGTATCTTTCTTTTTATTGTTCTAAACAATGTTCAAGTTTCCATCATAACTTTGATCGTGATCATTCTCTATATCCTTGACATTGGATTGAATACTTCTCTTTACAGAGTCTGTTTTTCCAACTGATTCAAGAAAGATGAAGGCAGATATGATACATAATTGTATAGATATGTTACTATAAGGGTATATAAAAGGTAAGAACCTCTGTTTCATTAAGGTTATCAGCGGCCTTTTCACTGCAAAACATGATAACAAGTAGAGGAAGAACCGATGAACAGCAACAGAGAACCGAGACACAACAGAAACAATAGCAAAGGCCAAAGGTACCAGTCTGTCACTGACAGGCCATTAAGAATCTACTGACAGAGATCTGGAGTCACCTGAGGAACAAGGAGGAAACAAGAGGAACCTGAGGATTAGAGAAATTCAACATGGGGGCTGTGGTTATATAGGAAACTCAGGCACCTGATCCCTACAGTATGCCCTTAGCTAGCTCGCTCTCTCCTTAGCACTCTCTCTCTCACACTCTCTATCCTGCGGATACAAGTGTTTTGTACATGAGTGCAACTAAAGAGGCAAGTCTGCAACTGGAGTGAGCAAGAGGCTCAGCATCAGGAGCTGGAGAGGACACACATCTTGGGAGCATCTTTGTGGGTACCACAGCCTCTGTATCACACACCCCAGCTCCTGCTGGAATCAAAGGAGACACCAACAGCTGGAGCTGTAAGCACTGTAGACAGCCTTCAATCAGTGATGTGAGTATGACAGCAGCAATGAACCTGTCTCAGTGCCAGCTACTGCACTGGGCAAAGGATGTTGGTATTCAACCACTGAACCAAGAACAGTGTGACGCCAAAACAGATGGTGGTGAGATAAGGGAGAATTTCTCAGTGCCAGCACCTACAATAGGAACATGGGCTACAAAGCCATGTGCCTGCTACCATCTGCTAGAGGAGGTGGGCAAGCATCTTCCCCATAGCAGGCGTGCAAGGCAGGGTGCATGTGCCATTTGCTAGCAAACTTCAAGGTGGACTACCCAGCCAGTATGCGGTCCCAGGTCAAGGAAAGGGTATCATGGGCAGAGCCATAACTACTGAGTGCCTGTGAGATGAGTGAGATTATTTTAATTACAGTAACTTCAGTTATCAAGAAATATATGTAGAACAGCAGGATATGAGCCATTTGACTCAAACACAAATACTCCACCCAATTAGTACTATTCCAAATCAATTATCACAGAATGGGTAAGGCAGGAAGGGACCACAGTGGGTCATCTGCTCCAAACTCCCTCCTCAAACAGGGTCATCCCAGAACACAATGCACAGGACTGTATTCAGATGATTCCTGAATAACCCCAGTGAGGGAGACTCCATAGACTCTCTGTTCCAGTCCTCAGTCATCTGCTCAGTAAAGATGTTCTTCTTCATGTTAAGGAGGAACTTCCAGTGCATCAGTTTCTGTCTGTTGCATCTTGTACCATTGCTTGGCACCACTGAGCAGAGTCTGGCCCTGTCCTCTTGGCACCCTCCCTTCAGATATTTATAGATATAATATATATTGATGAGGCTGAAAAGACCCTGTTCCCTCAGCCTTTCCTCCCAAGAGAGATGCTCCAGTCCCACAGTCACCTTTATGACTCCCACAAAAGCCATTTAGCCTGCAAGGAAGTATCAATTTTACTTTTTCAGGGACTGTTCTTTAGAACAATATACACACTTTGTCAGTCTAAACAGTAATATGATGAAAATTGTGTATTTTAAGGAGCATTTTCAATTTTATAAAAAGAAACAAAAAATGCACTCATGAATATTTGTTTCACAATTTTGAAAACTAAAAACATTTAACTATGTAATATATGATAATCTTCTCACCTTTAAAGTTGAGTATGTATATGGATAATGGTATGCAAAGTAGCATACATCATCTTTATGTTGGAAAGTCACTGTGAATGTAATTGTGTAATACGATTTTCCTTTCAGACCTCCAGCAGCAATTGAACTCCTTGAAAAGTGATTCCTACAGCAAAAATGAAGGTAGCATATACATTAGAATAATTTTTTTCATACCGTTGATCATTTCTGAAGACATGTTCTAAGTGTCAGAAGGATTTTCAGTGATTTATTTCTCTTCCATGTACATCCATCTTAAATACACAGATTTCCACCAGCTGTAAAGATACTATTACACAGCAGTGATAAACACATTCATCCACATTGGAAAAAGATAAGCAAACAAAAACAAGCAACACAATAAACCAAACAAACCAAACAAAATAAGTAAGCAAACAGCAACCAACCTAGGATTACATACATATGCTGTACCATGTCATCCTGTGTTCCAGAATTGCTCTACACTGCTTGCACCATAGATTACAGGAGGCTCATCACAAGGACCATGTGGTCAGTATTATTGGAAGTGACTAGTAAGATTTCAAGTAAGCATGCACATATATATTCACTTAAAAGTTTCTCTGAAATAGTTTGCAAATTCTGAGAAAAGTATAAAATACAAAGAGCTTAAATATTAACAGTGTTCTTATAAAATAAGACCCTGCATATTTTTATCACTGCTAATACTCTCCATAGTAACTTGAAAAGAAAATTCTGCTTACAACAGAATAACACAGAATTATCAAATGCAGAAACAAGTATTTCTTCTCAGAAATTGTACCTTCTGCTAATCTTCAGGATAAGATTTAATGTTTGATTCATGTACTTACTTATAGTAACAAATATCTGTCCCAACACGAGTCCAACAAGGTCGAGAATTTAGTGCTTCTTGAACTGAATACATGAGGGGCTGCATACCTTAAAGAAAACACACATCTCACTTTAATGTTTAACATTAAACAGAAATATCTTAGCAGTAATGGACCACATTAGTACTTAAAAGTCTACAAATTATTTATTTATTTACTCACTATCATAGAGTATATTTTCATGAATGCCTGGGTATTTTATGCTGTTTCAACCAAGTGACAAAAGATTGCTGATTTTCATAAAATAAAAATTAAAGAAAAGAATCAGACCTATGGAAGACCCAAAGGAAATGTTTAAATGAAAGATAAGGTTAGTATAAATGGCAATCTACAAGAAATCCTGGGTCCCACTCCATCCAACTCACACCACAAAAAGGCTTCAAAGAGAATACAAAAATTTGATACTAGTACCCCTTCACATAAATAACTGGAAAATAACTGAATTTCAGGACAATTTTTAACAGTTAACTCTTTAAATCACGTATTTTTTGGACAGTATACTTAATTTGAATACTTAGTATGAAGTTAGAGGAGAAAATAATACATACTAATTGAACATCAGTTACTGGTCAGGTAATTAGCCAACCACATTGATTCAGTCAGTGTACTTAAGAAAACCAAAAGTAACTATCAAGAAAGTACATCCAACATGAATAAAGACCTAAGATAATTGATGAAGATTAGTAAATAATTTTGAAGCATCTTACTACTGGTTAAATTACCTGGTATTCTGTGACTTGATCAATGTGAATGTATGTGTATGACAAAGAAGAATACAATATGACTCTATAGAAGAGTTTGAATTTGGGGAGGAAAAAGGAATTTCTCTTCTTCCTTCTTAAAGGACAAAATTCAGAATATACAGGGGAAAAAAAAAAAAAAGCGGCTTCACAAAACAAATGGTTCTAAGCTGAATGACACACACACCTCATACATAGTCCCAGACAAGTGGAAGAAAGGTAAATTCAGTAAGCCAGTACTTTTGAATGAGGTACATGGATCAAACATGCTAGAGACTGCACGGGTCACTTAGAAAGGCCAGCATTTCAAAGTAGATTTATTTTTCCTTCCCATCAATAAAACAAAACTGTTTTACACAAAAGTATCTCTGCTTACTTTCACATCTAAATATATACCTCTGAAAATATACGCAGAAATGGACTAATGATGACAGCTGTCATTCTTCCTGACCTCTGTCAATCAACAGCCTTTGGTGCTGTCGTCCCCCACCCAAAGGTCTTAGGGCACTTTAAGTTGCAGCAGTAAGTTTCTTCCCCTTTGGCCTCACAATAAAACTTCGTTTTAAAAACTGATAGCCTGTGGTTTAAGATACATTTTTTCTTTTTAACTGAAGCTATCGAAATATTTTCTAGCAATACTATTAAAATAAAGCATGTAAACTGACAAAATGAATACTGGCAATCCTGTGGAGGAGGGAAGAAAACAACTGAGCTGTCTAGTATAGATTTTTTTTTAAAGTATTTCTTCTCAAAGTATAGCAAACGTATCTTACCGTAGTTAAACTGACTGTTAGACTTTTCACAGTTGATGATGTTAAACCGGTAACCAATGCCAGTTTTCATTCCACTGACTTCAAAGTAAAACCATTGATGATAATGATTGCTATTTATATCCGAGTTCAGAATTAGATCATACTCATTTCTGAAGATTAACAAAAACAAATCAATCTTTTTTTAAGAAGCAGAAATAAAAGGCCTAAAGTATGAAGAGAAGAGTTGAAATATCTTACTTTCTGATCTGAATAACTTTGCGCAGGTTTCCAGATTCAAATTTGGAATTAAACTTCAAAACATCTGCTTCCTCTGGCACTGAACAACTATGAGTAGAAAAGAAGACCAAAACAAATAAAACAAACTTAACTAAAACAAATTAATTTTGTTTAGTCCTCACTTGGCAATTCAGAAACTACTTTGAATCTTCTTCAAAATACAGCCTGGATATCAGAAACACTGTTACATCAGATAAAACTTTTGATGAAATCTGCTTTAAATATTGCAAATCATATCACAGAATAAGTAGAGTAGGCTTAGAGTACGAGTTGAATATTGTCCTTAGAAAGGTAAACACTTACCTCAAATTATCAAGGTCATACACAACTCTGTCTATAATGTCATTTTGATATATCAGCCTTTCAATATCTTGAGAGATTTTTGTCCTAAAATAAAAATCAAAATTCTCAAATTTTCACATACTGTTCTCAATTACAAAAGAGGAATTACCTAATACAGGAATGAACACGAACAAAGTTGACAGGAAGAGAGTGGTACAGTTCAGAACAATCTCAGCCTCACTCTCACTTACATGAGTAAATTTTGTGTACTTAAGTTTAAACACCTACATTCACAATTGACTGAATGCAGTACTCATATGTGAGGGAACCTAGTTTTCATGCACATAACCCACTGGGTCTTTATCTTGTGAACAAAAATGCAGCTTCATACTTTATAACAGAAGCAGGAATTACTCAAATGTTACTTTCGTTAATCCAGGACAACTCTTGATAACATTAGTAACTCATATGAGTCCTCTCATAACCAAAATTAAAGAGTTTTAGAGAGTATATCATACAGTGAGTGTGTTAGTGAACTAGCTTTTCACCTCTGGAGTTCTATGTTCATTTATCAACTAGGTAACAAATAAAAATTAATTTGGTGATGTCAGCCAAATGTCAGTGTATGTTTATCCAGATCATAAACCCATTGCACAACTGGCAGTATCTAGGTCCTGGTTTGGACAAGTAAGAATGTGTTGCAGTTCAAGAATGAAATACAGTGGCAGAGCTGTGTGGAAAAGCTTGCACAGCACCTGCAATAAGAAGAAAAGGAGGCAGATTAACAATGAAAAATACAGAAACTGAGCAGTAAAGTACATTCATACTGGAAATTCTCAATATAATTAAATACTATTAAGAAATAAGAAAAAGAAGCTAAGTGCACTACTCTAGCTCCACTTTTTTATCTGGAAAAAAACCCCACAGTTTACAAGTCCAATGTATTGACAAAACTGTGATGAGGTTGACTCACCCCAGTCTATCTGAACAGTTCAGCTCAGGACAGAATCAGAGATTTTTGATCTTACACTAGACCCTGCAGAACTCTTTAGATCTCGGCATGCCTCAGCTCTAAAAGGTCATAATATTTCCTACCATCACAGGAGTTTTGCCAAGACAAAAATCTATCAATGAAAATGCGTAATAAATATTATATAAATAATAATGTCATTCAAATACCATAATAAAAACAAATGTATATGAAAAGAAAGAAAAAGTAGCATTCAAGATGCACACAGAAAAGCAGCAGCAGACATTTTCAGGTTTCAAAAAAATCAAAATAAAGCTATCTCAAGATAGTTAAAGAAAAAAAACCACTAGAATCAACACTGTTAATGTAAGCTATGTTCTTACACATTAGTCCTTTCTGGATCTTGATTAGAAAATACTAAAGGGTACAGAAAAACAAACACAACCTAAAGTCTTAAGGAATGGAAGAAAGTAGGAATTTAAACTCAAATTTATAGGGTATTTAACTATATAATGATTTTCTTCCCTAAAATGTAGAGGAACATAAAACACATCAGCAATTCTCAATTTCACTCTTCCATACAGTAATAGTTTGATGAGACAAAAAAAGCAATCCAAAGCACAAATTCAAAACCACTTCATCTCCTGGCAAACTGTCAGACTAAAAAAAAAACCAACTTCTGCACCATGCTACTCTAATAAAAGTATGAAAAAATACCACTAAATCACACCTTACACCAACCACAATGTTTTCTTAAATTACACAAATGGATTAAAGCAATTATTTGTTTTCTAAAGAAGGCTTAGCTGATGTGCAGTAAGTAACTGCTTATACTAAGAACGTAAGTTCCACTGAATGTCAGAAGAGTTTGGACACAGTTTTGTAGAAGACTTTAAAGCTTTTCCATGTCTCCTACCAAACTCACCTTTACCACTTCCCTATAAATTATGAATTCCTAAGAAGAACAGGCCCTTTTTAAAAAGGATTCCTTCTCAGGAGTTTGTTATGCTGAAGTAACAAGATGGAATAATTTGTAGAAATCTGAATTCTTAAAACAGTGTATCTTAAAAACATCATGTATAATTTTTGATTCAGGATTAGTAGTAGTACGTGATATTTTGTTCTTGGTTCACATGAGACCTAAAGAAGTTGCAAAAATAAAATATTTTAAAATTAAAATATACCCTGAAATTATCTCTATGGTCTACAAACCAGCTTTATGCATAACCACCCAAGGTTTGTTATTTTATCTATAAGAACAAGCACTGGAATGGCTTCATTAAATTTTATTCAGAAAAATTCAGAATTATTAATTACTACAAAAACCATAGATGAGGATCTGCAAGGTTTTCTTACGATACCAGTCTTAAGTGATTCCTGACTCAATACTATCTACCTTCTAAATCATCTGAATCTATCTAATAAATAGCATAGGGAAGATTCTCCTCCTTCAACACTGAATGGTACCTTCATTACATCATTAGTTTTCAGCACTTCTTAATTTTCACTAGAAAGATCACTTTTTTATGATGTGTCTGAAACAGATAAAGGATTTTAATCATACTATCTAAACACACTTAATCTCTTAATCACTGTAATATCTAAATGTAAATATGAAGAATCTCATGAAATTGATTCTAGTTACAAGTATAAAGCCAAAGGTAACCTCATATTTAGGTAGGTGCCAAAGTCTTATAGCTACTACTGTATGTTCTGCTAACTTGATCATTTGTCTACAGTAACTTACTATGTATATGAGCCAATTCTTATCAGCCCTGCAAATTATTAAGTCTCATCAGTCTTCATTACTCCTCATCATCTCAGAGAAGAAATAAATGGGTGTGTTGATGTGTTGTTTTTTGTTGGTTTATTTTTCCTTCTGTGCTTATTGTGTGTCTTTTTGCAGGATCTAACACAAACTGCAGTCTCAGCATTTGTCAAAATTCTGTTATACTACAAACCCTAAAACCAAACACTGAAGTATATTAATTTTTTAACTTTTTCCACTACACTTTCCTAAAAAACAGCTTTTTAGCACAGTAGAGAGAAGAGCTGGAGCATCTTTGAACTAACCTTTGCTAAGACCTCAAGGGAACATTGTTGGCAATTTTTTTTATTTAGTAGTGTTTTTTTGTGGATTGGTTTGTTACATTGCAAACTACAAAATTTAGATGGCAAACGGTGGCAAGGCAGAAAGGGAATGTATAAATTAAACTTAGTATTCAGATACTGAATTACAGAATCAGCAATTACAGATTCAGATTGTGGTCTCCTCTATGGCTCTCAACTGATCAATACCTACTCACCTACCTTCAAACTGCTTTTCAATGAAAACAGTTTTAGATGCCAAAGTAAACTGTATAACACTGCCTGCTAATCACAGAATAGTTAGGGTTGGAAGGGACCTTTGGAGATTATCTAGTTAATCTCATCCTAAACACTGTTTCTCAAGGAACATAAGACAACAAACAAAAAAGGAGTACAGTAACTCACCTCTGCACCCCATACGGCCTTTCCAGAATAGGTTCCTTAAATGGGGGTGGAATATGGCCAAAATAATCTGGATAGGCCACTTCTGAATATTCTGGAATAGACTTTGTGTTTTTTACCATTTCAATATAAAGATCACAGTCATGAACTGGTGATACATCAGAAACCTCAAGCATGACTTGTTCCCCTGATGAACTAGAGCTGGAATCCTCCTCATCTGAATCCACTCCAGTGCAGCAGAATTTTCCCAGCTGGACAGATGATCCTTCAAACAGGCTACTTCCACAGGGTGAAACATGTTCACAAGGTTTAGTACAAGCAAGCGTGCTGAGGCTAACTTTGCTTTCCTTTGTTACTACATACCCTGTACCATAACACTGATCATTTTTCTCACTGTTCTGAAGACTGATTCTGTCCAAGCCTTTCACAATTTCTTGGCTTAGACATTGGCATGATGGAAGCACGCTTCTTTGATCATTTTGCTGATGTGAACTACTGTCTCTCATACCATCTTTCTTTGGTAGTTCCAGAAAGACTGGTCTTCTACTGTATTTCTCTGTCAATAAAGGATTGCTCTCCTTTAAAGCAATCCCTTTTGCTGACTGGTCTGCTTCATCAGAGTGCTCTTCGCCAGCTGTAGGAACAACAATAGGTCCACTCAGATTTGCATCCGGTACAAAAGGCTTTGGTTCCTTTGATACTAAGTTCCATTCCTTAAAAAATAAAGATGAAAAAAAATGTTAAAAATTAACAAAACACCATGAACAGTTCCTAAGTTCCATTTACATTAGAAACATTCCTCTTTCCTTGTTCCTGAGTTAAGGTTTTGAATACTCCAAAAGAAATGTAATTTAAAAGACAACAGTTATTATGCGATAAGCCATCGTGGCAACAAAGTTCCACCTTTTACAAGAAGGTGTAAAAGACATAAATAAGTAGTTCATCAATAACAGGATCAAGTCAATGCAGTTGACCCAAATATTTTAACCACCTATTTTAAGCAGGTGCACAGCATTTAAGGAAATATCTAATACAGTGAAGCTCTCTCAGAAATCCTATGTCCTTTCTTAATATTTTACTTCTGATGTGTCCAATAATCAGATACCAGAAAACAGTTTTCCTTGTATCTGCCCACACTTCCTTTCTCAGTCAGACTGAAGTAACTATAACAATTAATTAACTTACTTAGTACATAGCAATCCCCTATGTAGATCTAGAACTGCAGATCTACGTTTCTTGGCTAGAGGAACTATCCACCAAAAAAAGAACACCAAAGTGTACTCCAGAGTCAACTTGAGATAACGAGAAATGTCCTGGGCATCATATACTTTACCTGAAAGTTTTCTGAAAGTTCAGGGAAAAACTGCTCATACATTTTCAGTTCTTCTATGGGTCTTCCCAATTCCTGTCTAGGTTTCAGTTTATTAATATCAGTCTCAATATCATCATTCTGAAAGACCACCAGAACAAATTAATCTTGCATACAGGATTAACATATTTCTAAAACATTCATCTGAAACACTCATCTTTGTCCTAATTAACAGTTGCTGGGACCAGTTTATCACCACGTGGGTGTAACCAAAACTACACCCTCTATGTCATTTCTGATGAACTGTTAGTAATGGTTCATTTTCAGCAGCTGCCCAGGGCACACCTGACAACTCGGGCTACAAACTGGGTATTAAAGGACTCTGTAAAATAGGGAGGTGTTCCTGTCTTCACATCAATGACTCAGGTGTGATAACTCCCCTCTTGGGAGTCATTAACACTTTCACACCCAGCCTGAGGGGTCATGTCTGCTAACAAGCCACCAAAGATACCAAAAAATTCCATGACTCACAAAGTAAATCACCCATTTTGAAACTTCTTGCCCTGGTACTGGGTGTTCCCACCTGATCATATATAATCTTCATGTTTGGGGACTTTGGGTACCACTTGTCGGATCCAGAGAAGGACCAGAAATGCAGCAGGACTGTGACTGCCACTCTTGACCGACTGTAACCATCATCCTCACCAAGAGGTTTTCCTTTCCTTTTCCTTTGTACTTAGGGAGACCACATGGCATTTAACAGAAGGGTTAATGAACACGGTTCTGATCATGCCCCAGGCTGATAGGTTATACATCTGTTCTCACATGGGTTAAAAACCAATTTTTCTCTATATCATTGTATATATTGTCATCTTTTTATTAAATTGTAACTCATACTTTACCTTTAAACCTGCACACCTTTTACTGCTGACACAGTCATGGTTTAAAAATGAATACTACTCTTTTAATATTAGCTGAGCTGCAACTTCCACCACGAAAATTTAAACAGCTCAGTTTTATTAGTATGCCTAAGTCTCAATTTCAATATTAAAACAACTCAATTGCCTTGCTTTCACGAAGTTTTTTATACACAGGTATCAGATTACATGAGATTTGTGCATATTTTGACTACTCAACTTGGAATGTGGAGACTTCATTAGATTGAAGTGACAAAGCAATACTTCTGTAGAAGAGTCCTTCGCTGGGGCTCACGAGACCATTAAATAAAACTTTTTTTTTCAGTCCGTGGACAGACAACTAAATGAACTCCTAAATACCTCTAATGTAAAAATACAGAATAAGGCAGTTCTGATTAAATACCTGTCTATGTCCCAACTGGCAGGAAAGTAGGATAATAACTTCCCAAAGTGGTTCAAGAGTGAGAGGCCTGACCTCTACAGTTAACTGAACTTACTACGTTGCTGAAACACTGATCTAGTCAACTGATCCCGGTCTAGAACGATGGAAAAGTTAGAGCAGCTTCTACATACTAAGCAGCTTATGTAAGAATGGGGAAGACAATACCGCCAAAAAAGGTTTCAGTTTTGTCCCACAGTACTCCAGACACATCAAGTGTGAAGCAAACAGATTTTGATAAACATCTTGAAACAATCTGAACAAGAAAGGTTGATATTTTCAAGCAGCACACACTTCCTTTAAGTTTCAGGAGCTTTTTTAATTCTAGAAATTGTCCTGAAAACATCGTCCAACTCCTTTTAGCATTCAAAACACATGCTTATATACATGATTCAAGCAACGTAAATAAACAACTGCTATGCTTGATTTTTGTCTATTAATTTTGTCTCTACCAACCTTAAAATGCTGGTCCTTATCATCATTTTCAGTTTCAATTTCTGATTCTGTTTCACCATCATCATTATCATCGCTTTCATCTACTACATCATCCACTACAATACAAAAAAATTTGGTAAGGCAGACTACATTTAATACAATACGCAAACTCAAAGAAGAACTTCTCTGTTCTGGGTTTATTTTCTTTTTTGCTTATCACATGAAAAAATAATGTGAAAACCAACCACTAAACCAGTCCGAGGTGGGGGGGGGTTTGTATTCTGTTTTCTCACAGAGGGTTTTCCATGCAGGAAATTTGCTGATTGTCAATAACAGGCTCACTCAGAAGTTTAAAAATTATATGGATTTTCTAGTGTATTCAGAATAACTGCATGTATTGCTTTTAGAATACTGACCACATAAGATTGTACTTTTAAAAAACCCAGACCTCTACCCACTCTCTTTTAATACAATAGTTTTTCCTTTAAAAGAAAATCCTATGTACTGTATGTCCTTTGTTTTTTAATCTTCTTTTTAAAAAAGATAACAAACTTATTAAAAAAGTATATTAGTAGTTCACTTCACCACACTAGGAATTTTCTAAATAGAGTACCAAACATACTGCATTTAGTAGAGATCTGATTTCTGTGGATTTTGAAACACACTTCTAGATCTATTTTATACTGTGAAGACATAACATAAACTCCTAAATCCTAGAGTTCAAGTCTGACCAATTTGAAGTCCAATACAATAGCTTACTTCTTTCAGACTATGATCACATTTTGTTTCAGAAGATACTGTGAATGAGAAGATATTAAGAAGTCTGACTTTGCCTCTTCATTTTAGAGTAACTTTCTGACAGGAACTTCATTAGTTGCTTACCCAGGTCCAAAGCTGTTTTATCATATCTGAATATGCATTAAATATTCATTATCTGAAAATAACAAAAAGTGTCCACAATGGGCTAAATCCATTTCCTACAAAGCACCACACAAGACAAGTGTGCTTTGCAGACAAGGGGCTCCTAAGACACTGCAAGAGTCCAAGAAAGCAGCTCTACTTTTCCATCATGTAAATGAAGGAAAAACAGTAATTTAGAAAAAGACAATGATTCAAATGGCACATGTTAATCTAAATTCACCAAATCCTGAGTTACCGCTACATCACATTTCACATACCAGAATGTATATGACAAGTGAGTTATAAGGAGAGACCATTTAAGTTTGTATACAACCTATTCTTCACACTTCAGAGCTTGATGAACACCACCTTTGAGTTCTTGCTTTGTTTTTTTATAACCACATACATGTGGAAAAAATTTTTATCACTTAAAATCTAACTTTAGAAACTAGGGCTCCACACTAATAGTCAGACCATTTGCTAGTTAAGAAGAGTCTCAGAGTCCAAGTTTTAGAGGAGAACACAAAAAACCGCAATTGATTCCACCTTACACAAAGCAGCATTAGACACACTCAAAGTATTACAAAATTATCATACCATCAGGAGGCAAACTGTACAGTTGAGCCACAGGACCACTGGCAGGAATAACTGGGAGTTGGAAATGGAAAGCACTTTTAATCGTTGGTAAAGGAAGACGATTTTTAGGAAAACATTTTCTCATTATTAGGCTGGAAGTGTTGACGAGTGGATCAAGAGTTCTTACTGCAAGGCACTCCTATTAACAAGAAAATAACAAAACATATTTCTCAACTAAAGTCTACTGTTAGACTATTAATGAATTCTAGAATTCTGTATTTTGTTTAAAAAATTTGTTAATGTCTCCTTTGAAGGCCAGAAAAACTTCAACCTGCTCAAATTCACCTTTTTTTTGAAATACCAAGCTTCAAAATTTAAAGGTATTTTCACTCCATCTATTTTAAAATTCAGTTCAATCATCCCCTTCCAGAGACAGCCACAGCAAACTAATAGCAAATATTCATTTAATTCTGTACTCTTTCATTCTGTTTCAGGCTGGTACAGAAAATAATACTTACTTCCATAATCAGGAATGACCACAAATTTCACAAAAGATATACAACGAATTTGAGGATCTTTTTAAAACCAAAGAGCCAACAACTGCAACATAAAAAAAACAACCATGATAAACTTACTTGTGAAGTGTTGTAAAGAATTTTCATTCCGTTGGCATCAATAAATGCTTTCCTTCCGAGTTTGATGTTTGTAATACTTTTAATGCACTGCAAAACTCCTTTACGTATCAGCATGTATCTGTGTCGACTATCATGACGGTGCCAATCAACATAAATCGTTAAAAGCACCTGCACATATCCTCTATCTACTGCTCTCCTGGCATTTGTTTCTTTGCAAAAAAAGTTAGGAAAGAAAATTAAAAATTAACCAATTACTTCAGTATTACTTTTAAATTAAAGTTTAAATTACTCTTTTTCCTCAAGTAAGTGACTTGTTTCATTTTAAGTAGTATTCTAGCCACACTTATTAGAGTTCTTCATCAGCCTCAACAGAAATGACTAAAGAATTGAAACCAGTAGTCTAAACTTCATTCTTAGAATAATATTGCTTGTAATTTTCATGGTTTACCAGAAGAACAGCGCATATTACACTTAGAGGTAATTATAAGGTCTTGTCATCTAGAAAATTTAAAAAAAAATGTTTTCTAGAAAGCATACCTATCATTATCCACACACACTGTGGTGACACAGTATTTCAAACAAACATTTTTCCCTTGCAATCTATACAGTTTTGCAGCAACTGTCCCTCAAATTTGATAAACTTATAACACCTCTATCCCAAATACCAGGTAATCAGTATATCAACTGCACTCTACACATCATATAGATTAATGTTTTCATGACGAAATTTATTTATAAAAGTGTAAGTAGTTACAATGTCAAAACCAGCTAAGGAGAAGACAGCCCTAAATAAATGCACAAGATCTCCTTTTTTAAAGATCCACCTTTTCAACACTTTCTCCAATCTTAAAGTTTAACTGTTAGTTTTCAGAAGAGAGAACTGACAATGATCAGGAAATATTTCTTTCTCTGAATTTCTCAAGGAGAAATTTCAAAATTTGTAAATACGCAAATCATAATACCAAGGTATCACACTGAACAAACATGCATAAAGTCAATAACCTGTGATCGTACAGAAATTTCCTGTCATTTGTCAGAAATTATTTTCTGCAAATCTAATCATGCCTCAGCTCCAGCTCCACTGGAACTACTAGGAATGCTGTAGCTTTAACACAACTGTTGGGAGAAAATTAGTTTGTGATTCCTTCCTAGTTACAACCTCGGGTCAAAATCCTCAGAGATACCATTTGTGAGGATCAACTGCTGCTGGCTGAGAGAATTCATTGCTAGAAACAGACTGCTGTTTAGTTACCCTTAATTCCACTTCTTGAGCATTAGTGGCAGATTTGTCACTAGGACCCAAGTCCTATTTACTGAAGAACACCTATATTTTCCGCTGCCACCCACAGATATTTTCAGATATATGTACAAAAATGATGCACAGGAGTGAAGTTATTGGCATGCGTTACTGAGGTGAGGGAATGTAAAAGGCTTTTTCTTCACTCTGGATCAAAGATCAGTTCTGCAGAAGCAGTGCAGCTCTTATGCTGCATAACTGAAGAAACAGTA
>VXAU01001264.1:0-10159 GCA_013399695.1 Formicarius rufipectus
CATCGTACTGTCTACTATTCTCTCTGGGTCTGAATCTTTGGTCGTCTACTGCCGCCACCTGCGACTCCTTGAACGCTTCCACCGCCGCTGCCTCCATCCAATCCTAAACATCCACTGGTCTGATTTCGTGACTAATGTGTCTGTTCTGGAACAGGCAGAGGTCACCCATATCGAGGCCATGCTGCTGAGAACGCAGCTGTGCTGGGCTGGGCACGTGTCCAGGATGGAGGATCACTGCCTCCCTAAGATTGTGCTCTATGGTGAACTCACCACCAGCTGACACAAGAGAGGAGCCCTGAAGAGGGGAAACTACCTGAAACAACATCTCAGCCTTGGCCATATTGACCACCATCAATGGTCCACTCTGGCCTCCAACTGAGAGACGTGGAGACACACAATCTATAACGCTGCTGTCTCCTTTGAAACAGCACGCAGAATCAGCCTGGAGGAGAAAAGACAACGCAGAAAGAATCGTGTCTTGACAGTGCCACCTATGGAAACTTTCAGCTGTGCCTTTTGCAACCGGACTTGCCTATCTCACACTGGCCTTATCAACCATCCACGTGCTTGCAGCAAGCGTGGATAAAACCCTCCCAAATCTTCGTTCGCAAAGTCTAGCCATGATGTTGATGACTCACTCTTAACAGACATGTGACATAAGTAATTGGAATGCTTCTGGTTTAAAATAATGTAAAACAGATTAAAACCAAATAGACAGATGAGCAATACCAAAAAAAACCAAAACAAAACAAAAAAACCCAAACAAACAAAAAACAACAACAGCAAAAATACAAAGAAAAAACAAACAAACAAAAACAAACAAACAAAAAACCAAAAAAACCCAACAAGCAACAAACCAAATACCCCTCCAAAAAAAAACAAACAAAACCAACTTTAGAAAAATAAAATTTCAAGAAAAAAATACTTCTTTTTGTACTGCACTGTGAGGTTGAAGATGCAGACTACTCTGAGGTCAAACAACGTTATTTGGTAGATCACATTAAGAGTCTATAAAGCAGCTTTGTTATCCAATTTGCTGAACAGTTTGAAGACATGGACTAGTGACGACATACATGACTCCTAGACAAATGTCATCTGCACCATCTGTGGACCATATTGTGCATCAGATGGCAGGAAAAAATTTTCAATAAAAAAGTTTCAGAGCAGAGTTAGGTTCCAGAGACTGCAGCCATGATCATCATAGAACAGCTGCACTGGGCTGGTCATGCACCTAGGATAGGAGACACCAGCATCCTGCAGCAGCTGGTGTGCTGTGGACTTAAAGAAGTAACATGTAACCATGAAAGACAGATTAAACACCTCAAGGACACATTGAAATAAAATTTAAAGCAATAGAAATTTCTGAAACAGATAGGACTGGTACATCACTGTCCAGGTTAAAGGCAGTCAGTTGAATCTAAACTTACTAACAGAAGAGTGCATGGTCTTGCTAACCTATTGTCAAGGACACAGGTCTGCAGTTAGGAGGCCATTATTGTCTCTACTAGCCTCTGTGTTTGTTTTCCACAGAATCAATTAGGTTGGTAAAGACCTCCAAGATCATCAAGTCCAACTCTTTACTAAACACCATGTCAACTAGACCATGGCACTAAGTCTTTTCTTAAACATCTCCAGGGATGGTAACTCCACAAACTCCCTGGGCAGTCCATTCCAATGTTTAGTCACTCTTTGAAGAAATTCCTCCTGATGTACAACCTGAATCTTTTCAGCCTGAGACTATGACCTCTTGTCCTGTCACTAGTTACCTGTGAGAAGAGGTTGACCCTCACCTAGCTACCACCTCCTTTCAGGTATTTGTAGAGAGAGGTAAGGTCTCTCTTCAGCCTTCTTCTTTCCAAGCTAATAAAGGCTAGCTTCTTCAGCCTTACCTCATAGGAATTGTATTCTAGTCCCTCTGCCACCTCTGTTGCCCTTCTCTGGATTCTCTCCAGCACTTTGATGTCTTTCTGTGGTAGTTTATCCCTGGCCGAAGGCAAATATCCAGAGGCCCCAAAACAACAGGACCTGAATTGAGGGGCCCAGAATGGACCCAGTGCATAATGTGTGGTCTCACCAGTTCTGAGTACAGTGGGACAATCATTCCCTAGTTCTTTTGGCCACACTATTTCTGATACAAAACAGGGTGCCATTGTCCTTATTCACCACCTGGGCACACTGTTGGCTCAAGTTCAGCTACTGTTGACCACGTCCTTTTCTGCTGGATTGCTTTCCAGTCACTCTTCTGTCAGCCTGTAGCGCTGCATGGAGCTGTTGTGACCAAAGTGTAGGGCTTGGCACTGGGTCTTGTGGAACCTCATATCGTTAGTCATGGATGATCAATTCAGTCGGTCCAGAACCCTCTGCAGAGCCCTCCTACCCTCCAGCAGATTGACATTCTCAGCCCACTTGGAATCATCTATGAACTTACTGAGGATACACTCTATTCCCTCATCCAGATCATCTATAAAAGTTTTAAACAGGACTGGCCCCCACACTGAACCCTGGGCAACACCACTAGTGACCAGACACCAACTGGATGCGACACTGTTCCTCATCACATTCTGGCCCTGGCCATCCAGCCAGTTTTTAAGAAAGCAAAGAGCACTCCTGTCAATTTTATTTTCCTACAGAGTGAAGTCAAGGGATGTTAATATTGCTGGATATGGTTCCCCTATAGCAGCAGAATGTGAATCTGACTTTGGTCATTCAGAGGCATTTCTGATGCTCATGATCCTGTGCACCTGAGCAGAAGTACTGCATCCATAACAAAGAAAAGAGACCAAAAAAAGAGAAAAAAAATTAAAAAAAATCAACAACAATCCTTAGGAATACACATGGAACCAATGGAAAAAAAGACATCGCAATAATACCTTTGAGATGACTCCATGATTTGTTTTTTGCATAACGGTTTTTTTTTTCTTTTCTTTGCTCTTTTTTTCCTTTTTGTTTGCTGTTTTGTTTTTTTTCTGCCCTTTACAGTACTTCATGACAATACCATGAGAGCTATTCTCTTTACTCCTGAAGGACAATTTGGTAAATGACAGAAACAGAATTTTAGGATTCTTCTGTGAAAGCCAGCTTGTAAACTTGTCTCACACTTAAGCCGATGAGAAACAGTTTTAAGTGTCTGCATTAAATGCAGTTAGAGCAAGAGAAGTTAAATGCTTAGCACTAATTTCAAAGCCTTAGTTTAATTAATAACATTGGTTTCAAAATTTGCTTTTAAATAGTCAAACTAATGAATTAGTTTATAAAATTGTTTTAATTTTTAAGGGATGACAAAAAAGGTTTAATTAACTTCAATAGATTTGAGATCAGGCTTTTCACACCTCTGAATTCATGGAACTAAATTATATATTTTTGTACACCCTCAATTGCATTCTAAATTAACAACAAAATTCCTCAATATACCAAAAAATTGGAAAGTTGCTATGGGCATTTAAAAAATATTCAACTCAAATTATCCAGTACAGGAATGAATGTAAGTTCTTTTTGTTATATGCTATTTTTTTGTTTATTTTCTTATTTTAATTCCTTATTTTTATATTTTGACTTGGAAGTTCTCATTGTGAAATTAATTATCAGAAATTGGTAAACATACAGGAACATTATTAAACCTATGACTAAACAAAAGAACAAATTGTTAAATGAAAAACTCCATCTTCTTTTTCTTTCAAAATAGTGGTCAAAATAGGTGTGGTTCATCTGACTAAAAGTAATAGTCTTTAGGGTTGTAGATGTCCTAGTACTCGTAAGAGTTGAAATTACTACTTCTTCCCCAAATGCACATGCACATACACACAACAAAGATATATGTCTAAAGTCAGAAGGCATCTGCCGTTAGACATTGAGATTTAGAAAACACCAAAATCTTCAATACAGCCCTCTCACATATTTTGTAATTAATATCCCACTTCTAGATTTATTCATAATATGCTCTCAATGGCTACATACTAATTACTCCAGTTTTTCCTGGACCGTGGACTATCCAAAATGACGTCTTTGTGTAACTCCCATATTCTGTTGTTCTCAGTCTGTAACCATGCATTCTTATCTTGATATCTGAATTTTAGTAATATTTCAAAGATCTTAACAAAGAGAACACAGGTCTTGAGGGAAGTGGAGATGGCTGACATTAAGAGGCACAGATTAGATGAAGATTTCATACAGATGATGGCAGGCTTTAACAGACACTCAGAGTTGAGTCTAGCAACATGATGATGATGTGACCAGTTGGACAGGAATTCATGTAGGAATCTACAACCAGACAGGGCAAAACTTGGACAAGAAAATGAGGGGAGGCAAGTTACAGTTCAGCAGAGGTTGGAAAAGTGATGATCTAGTGTATATGGATGTCCATTATCCTGCTTGATGCTTGTTGTGTTGGAGCATTATATTCAAGACACGCTTCTCTTCAGATTCCATTAGAGCTCATGAGGTCTGGGAAGAGTTTCACTTACAGCATATATACAGCAAGACACCTGTGCATGGGTCTGACAGCCTAAAAACTGGACTGAATATTCCTTTTTCTTACCCATTTTTTTTACATCAGCATTTCCATGATCGAATACTACATTCCCACTGCTGTGTAATAATCTCAGGATCATATTCTCCAAGAAAACATCTTGATCTTGACTGCAGCAAGCATAAACATCAAGTATAACACCTTTGTTTTCCCTTTTCCTTTTCTTTCTTTCTTTACAGACACTTAAGCTCATCCCATTCAATCCTGTTTTCTGGCTCCTTTCAAAAACCTTCACACTCTGAGGAAGCAGATATTCTACATAATTACCCACAAGTGTATACCCTGTGACACCCTTGAAAATCAGGATTTCCCCTAAAAATATGGAGGTACTGACTGTAAAGATAACCTATAACAAGTCTTGAAACAAGAAAATGTCATCTTTGCGATGTTGTACAAAACTGAATTAACAGACAATCTGAGCTGAATGAGAATCTAAAGTAGGAAAAGGAGTGCCCTTTCCAACAATGTTAAAAAGATTCAGAGGCAAACAGCTTCTGTAGAAGTAAAAGGTTTATTATCTGCTAAAATATGTCACTTTGAATATGTTATGAGACTTTGCAGTAGAGCAAAGATAGGTAGAAACAGTGAAAGACTGCACAAGAACACTGACATCCATTTCTTGCAGCCAGAAGGTTAAAAGGATGCTAGAATAAAACGGGGAAAGCAGGTAGGTCATATCAAAAGAAAAACACATTTATTTCACACACCAGCAGAATTTAAAGATGGTAAAGAAATACATTTCACACTGGAGGAGGTCTCTCAGGTGAACCTTTAACTAGTTTGTTTTGTTTGGGTTTTTTTGGGGTTTGGGTTTTTGGTTGGTTGGTTTTTGTTTGTTTGTTTTGTTTTGTTTGGGTTTTTTGTTTTTGTTTTGTTTTTGTTTTTTTCATTCTTCAATGGCATTATATGCACATCTCATGGGAACAGAATGTTCTGGCTTGGAGAGGACACTTCCTCCTACACTCTGATATTCACCCTAGTTTTTTTGTAGGGATTATAGGGCTCTCTCAGGGAGTCTAAAGAGGTCAATTGACCCCAGCAGTAGCCAGTCTCTCAGCACAGCTGTGCTGATGTTCAAGGCTGGGCTAGAAGAAGTCATGGGAGGTCCTCCCACATCTGACATACTGCCACCCACACTACAGTCCTCTGCAATAGGAGCTCAGGTAGCAAACACCCTATGGTAGATGTACCATTTGGAAATTAATATAGCTTAACACCTCTATGGAACGCAAAAGAAAGTTTTAGGTAGTTCTTGCCTCCCATATTACCTATGCTTGTCCTAGACAGGGCTCAAAAGCAATCTAAGGACACTTTAAGTTCATAGAGCTCAGCCTGCTGTTCAGAATGTCTGTTGGCTGGAAGACAAATACAATTTAGAGATAAAGACAACCCCATTCACATGCAGTTCAGGCTCAGGTGCGCTTTTTTGAGGATAATAATCAAATTGATTTTATACAGGAACATGTTGATGAAGCCAATATTTTCTAAGTCCATGAGCAGCTTGTTGGATGGAGATATGTGAGGAATTTACAAATAAGTGCAGATCCTACATTATAAGCACTAAAAACCCCCATTAAAACCAGTTGAGGTAAAGCATGAGAAGAGGTAGTGCTGATGTACATTTGGGTCCTCTGTGGTAGATCTGCAAGTACTATGCTATAATTTAGGCAGTCTAAATCTTTCTATGTTTAGATCTTTGTTCCCCTTTCCCTCTATGTATAGTAATTGTCGGTTGCACAGCAGGATTACTTGGGGGCATATGAGTTTAAGAATTTTACGATGTCTCTGATTGACATATCCTTTCATCCTCATTTGGTGTAATGACCGCCGACATGAAAACTACTTCTTGAGCTAATCCGTCTCCCACTGAAATCAAAGACAGTTTTTAATACAGGGACTTTTGCAGAATAAAGATACCTTCAAGAAAAGAAAGTGCAAGTATCACAAAATTTTACAAATTCCTCCCTAGAGAACTGACAGCTATTTACTTTTGGCAAAATACCAGCTCCACAACCTTAGGATCTGATCAGTTGCTGTCCATCACAAACAAAAAAAAGGAGGTGGTAAATGCAAGAAAAGGGCAATAAATTCAGAATAGCCCCGCTGCACCCCTCTGTCTATTGTTATATTTATTCCTGAATACTCACAATGCCATAAACGTTCAAAATACAAAACTACTGTCACAAATGACAGCTTTAGGTGTTCAATAGATTCAGCAGCAATTGGTCTCTAGTAAAGCCAGACAGACTGTTGGAAACTAGTCAGGAACAAGTGTTTTGGTAACTTAATGTAATGAAAAATGCAATTTCATTCTCATTTCTGTTTGTTTTCACTTTTTAATGATTCTTTTGGTTTGCAATTGGTTGATTTATTGGTTCAAATACCCAAAAGCATCAATGCCTGGCTGTTGAACACAATTTCTGTAATTTTGGAAATGTACACACTGAGACCTCATTAAATCAGTAGTATCCCTTTAGAAATCATCCATGTCTACTCCCAGTGCTAATGTAGTTGAATCAGTAATTATGAAATTGTTCAGGACTAAGGAATTACAGAGTCTGTGACTGCAAGCTTATTATAAATAGTACTCATGCAATTGATATTCTAGAAATGCAGAGAAACTCAATTTCTTAGCACTTTCCATACAAAAACTATATCTTAACTGAATGCATATTTGTGTAGAATTATTGCTTGAAAGTTTATTGAGTTTAGCCTTTAGCATGGACATACATAGTAGGACATCCAAAGAAAATGCAATATTAGCAATTTACTTCCCTGCAGCTACATGTTTTATAAAGAAAAGAAAGAAATCTAAACATTTTGAGTATGTTTCCCTTATCCTTCCATAAAGTTTGTTTGCTTTCTTTTTGAACCACAGCATGGCTGAACCAGATTAGCTTCAATCTCTCTTTTGCTGTTCTGCTTATAGGTTTTCAAGTTCTCAATATTAGTGATGGGAAATTTGGCATGGTAGAGTATCCAGAATAGGGTTTGCACTCTGATTCTAGAATCGGGTCTAATGTGGCTAAATTTGGGAACAAAAGACTATTTCTGAAGATCTTCAAACATTACTGTTTGCATGTTAGGGAATCTGAGTTTGTTTGAAAAGGTTGCTCCATATGGAGCCAATCTAAGGACCCTCCAAATCCATATATCCAGAGTTTCCTCATGTTTCAAATTGTTTTCAGAATAAGGCTTAGACCTACCATGAGGCATAACTGTTCACAGTTTCATTTGGTGTTCCTAAAAGAGAAAGGAAACTGTGGTTCTTTTGAATAAAGCAATTATCTTTATGCAACTACCTTGTTTAATTTTATTTTTTTTTTTCTCTTAGGGGCTGAACACCATGGTAGACAGTAATTATGCACAGTCTTTATCAATAATGTAGAAGAACTTCCTATTGTAGATAGCTTAAGTGTCATAGGGGTACAAGATCATGAAGTAAAAGCACACAACTATGCCATTCCCTGTGGTAAACAATACCCCTGAAAAAAAAAATCTTAAAAAAAATAAATTCAAAAGCATGAACACTGCAAACAAAATTCAAACTTTCTCTTTCCAAAACAAACTATAAACATGCATTAAAAAACATAAAGTAATATATATAACCTTGAAGAAAACTCTCTTTAAACAATCTCCTTACTCAGTAGAAAGTGCCTGTTGCATATTGATTAAAAAGTTACTTGAAATAGGAAAAAAAAGTAAATAATTTTTGCATTAATTTCATGTTACTGGATTTTTTTAATATCACATCAAATTAATTTAAATATCAGACATATTAATAACACCAACCTTTCTGCTGAATGTTGCACATGAAAAGAAACCTACCAATTGCTTCATGGCATTACACATGTATTTTTACCAGCTGTGCCCTTTTGTGGGGGCTAGAAGAGTCTGAATTGTTTATGAGGAATGTCATTCTTAGTGTACTGTCTTTTTTTTCCTTTTTTTTTTTTTTTCCTCATTGGTAACAGATAATTCTTAATCATTAAGATTATTTATCCATACATAATGATTTTACAGGCATTTGATATTAAAAATTTGTTGTCAAACTCAGTGCTCATTATTGAAACTGCATGGCATTGTTTCTGATCTCTATATTCATATAGCAGGCAGAAGAGCAATGTCTCAAAATGAGAAATTTTAAATTAAAAAAAATAAAAAGGAAAGTGGTTTTCAAATGGAAGACAGAGAAGAATAGTAGAATGGTATAGCCTTGCCAGAATTCTGGATACCACTTTTTCACAAGAAAATAGAGTTAAATATGTTGTGTGCAAAATCCCATTTTGGTAGGAGTCACTTTTATGGTGTTACAAAGATAAGAAGAGATAAAACATATTTTTAAGGCCATTTATAATATTTTCCTTCATCAAATTCAAACTTACTCTTTTGATTGCTGCAATAGTTTACTTCTTCCCTAGTGGATGTGACCTGATATACCCTTTCCTGTCTTTCTGCTATGTTCTCTCTCCTGTTCTCTATTGTGAGAGCAAAAGGGTCAACAGCCTTCACCTCTATTAGTACCCATATGACAAGATGTCAAAAACGTCCACATAGCTACAGGACCACAAACAGATTCTACTTTCAATTCTCTGCATGAGAAGGAACAGAAAAACATCCCTTTCTATACCCCATGAAGGATGTGGCACAGGTAAATATAGCATCACAAGAGATTCATCTTACTGTTGAAATCCTTGAGGAGTATAGGTGGGTTCTCCAGTGATGTGAAAAAAAAATAAAAAAGTGTAGGAGGGAACCTTAGGAAACAGCTGGTGGAAACAGTGCTCATGTGGCAGTCCCTAGAATCACATAATATTTTGAGTTGGTAAGGACCCTCAGGGATCGTTGAGTCCAACTCTTAAGCTCATATGTGGATCAAACCCACAACTTTGGTGTTATCAGCACCATACTCTAACCTGCTAAGCTAATATCAGGGTCATGTAGCCAAAACTTAAAAGAACTCTCCAGTTTGTGTAGGCACTAGGAATACTCAACTGTAGATAACCGTTTTATGGCATTAAAGCACTTTACCTCTCCAGAAAACATCCAAGGAAATAAGATGGGGAGGAAGGGCAGGACAGGGGACAAAAGGTAGGGGAAGGGAAAGGAAGGGAAGGGTAGGAAAGAATAATTCTATGGAGTATTGCAGTGAGTGAAATGATTGCTGAAGAGGAGTTTTGTTTGAAGAAATACAGATTTAAATGACAATCAAGTGAAGGCTACTGGTTTTTTTAAATAATCAAGAAAATTCCCTTTGACTCTGATATACCAAAAACCGTTCTCAGCTTTGTCAGCAATAAAAGTTTGAGCTTCTCAAAGAGGCACACATTCTAGTTGATCCTTACTACAATACCAAGGTGGAAGCTTGCTATGAAATGTGAAAAAAACCCAAAAACTGTTTAGTGTACCAGGTTTCTGACTCGTGTTAAATTAGCTGTTCTAAATATTATTCTTGGAGTGCAGAGTTTCTCCATATCTGATCCAAGGTTTAATATATCTTTACCAGAGAAATTAAGAATGTGTGTTTGCTTATGATAGCTACAGTAAGCAAAACTTCAGCACTGTACTATGCATTCCTTTTATGCCTGATTTAAAGCACAGCTCTCATCCTAATTTCACTTGTGGATAAAGGCA
>VXAU01001264.1:14917-34993 GCA_013399695.1 Formicarius rufipectus
AAAGTGAACTGCTATATACAAAAGATAAAGACAGAAAAAAAATGCTTGTGGTTTTTGGTAAGAATAAAAAACCTTCAGATTAGCTAAATTTGTTACTTTAAGACTGATGCTTCACTGTAGCATAAGTAACTTTTGCTTTTTTTTCTGTAAGGACTTTTTTTTTTTGCATGCTATTTATTTGTGTAAGTCATCTTTCATGCCTCAACAAAAACCGTCTAAAAGTGTTTGGATTTGGATTTGTTTTGCGTGCAATTTAGATCTCACTAACATTAGGAGTCACTCCGCTGGATTGACTGAGGTGACATGATACTGGTACCTGCCAGGCATTGACCAACTATAACAAACAGCTAAACAGCAATAATTAGAGATTTAACCCTTTAGTTCCCCCAACTAGCCTACCAGGAGAATGCTCTGTTACATCATGAAGGCACAACACATTAAATATTCTGTGGCTATGGTCTAAAAACACTTGTGTTACTACAACCTTAACGCAGATGAATATGAACACAAATACTGCTGTTTCAGCAACACAAACTGTCTTAGGTATAGACACACACTTGTCCAATTGGAAAAATATTATTATTATTGTATTTTACTCTTGTAGAACTTCCTCCATATATTTCAGCTGGTATCAACATCAGCTACCAATCATTAAATGACAGACTACAGATAATTTAATCAAGGATCTTAAATGAGTAACTTTCCCCCTTACCTACCACCACATATTTAAATATGCTTTTGTTTTGCAATTTCCCTGTTTTATGAAACATAATGGAAATCAAACAAAAGAACTGCTAAGTTTTTAAGCCCTTACACAAGTTTTTTCACTTCTTAATATTAAATAAAATAAAAAAGAAGAAATTCTACCTGAATGCTGGCATCATTTGCTACTACATAGAAAGAAAAACAATTTTTTTCCCTTTCTACAATTGACATTTCTTCCCACCCCATCACACCTTTTTTTCACTTTTAACACAAGTGGCTTGAGTTCCTTGGAACTTTGTGTGTCAGACAGACCACTAACACAGAAACACCATCACTGAAAATAAAAGCAAAACAACAGAAAGCCAATGAAAGAAATTAAAAAACTGTGAAACACAGAAATATGCTACAGTATTTTTTCAAGTGTACATTATAAGGTCACAAAAATTGTAAGTAATAATTGTTTCTATTTACAAGTATTTGAACATTGATTGACTTATAAGTGTCCACTAACATTGTTAATAGCACAATAGGTTTAATGTATACAGCTTCAATTGTTTGCAATATGATCTCAAGTATAACGGTCCCAGCATAGATCAATGACAACCAAAGCACAATTTTCTAACTGGATATGCTTTTCAATCTTTGTAATCCACTGAAATTTCACACTCTTTTGCTCTCCAAATGCTTCTTCTGTTGTTCATAGCAGCAGTCCAGGGTCAAAAATCAAAGAAACTAAAAAGGATATTTGCAAACTGGAGAGATCTCTGCAGATTTTAATAATGTCTGTTTAACAAAACCACACAACTAGTAGAAACACTCTTTCATGTCGCAGGACATCATACCTTCCCCGGTGCTAACATAAAGATATGCATATTGTTGCTAGGTGAAGCATAGTTCTAGAGGTCTACCCAGTACATAAAGCTCTGACACACACATAGTATTAGCAAGTCTAAGTAGGCTAAAGTCATTGGTCCAAAGTAACCATTTCTTATAGCTGATGCTCCTTTGGACTCTCCACAGCTCCCGAGGCCTGTTTATAAGACTTCAAGTTGGCCAGAGGAATATCAGTCATGTGGTTGCCAGTGTTGAAATGGCCCTCACTGGAACCATACTGCTTTCTATCACTGAACTGATTTCTGTTATTATCTTCTTTCCAGGACCTGGTCAGTGTGTGTCCATTAACTAGTTTGTCCTTCTTAACCCATTCTTTCTGAGATGCAAAGGTGGAGAGAGGAGACTTCGGCTGTTGGTATGGACCCAAGCTAGGTGGCATCCAACAGTTGTCTGAGTGACCCAACACCAGGCATTCTTGAGTACACATCTCTGTAGCTTCAGCTAATCCTCGTGGCCCAAGGGGCCCATCTGTAGAAGAAAAACAAAGAGAAAGAAGATAGAGGGAGAAAGAGGGTGGGGAGGGGGGAAGGGGCAGGAAAGACATAATATTAGGTTGTGGAATTTGGCATTAAACTTATACATACACCCCATGAGAAAACTAACAAAGCTTCTGCAACAAAATACTGTGCTGGTGAATCCCTCATGCATTTTCATTTTGTTAGAGTAGTTGCTTTGTAGGGTATATACTTCCTGTATATGCTACTTACTTAGTTTCTAGAAGTGTAAATACAGCTCAAATATCTCTAAGTTATTGTTCTTGAATCCTACTATGAATAAATGAAAATCCTTTTTTTTTTCTTTTCTTCTTTTTTTTTTTTTTTCAGTCATGCTGAGTAAATAGCGCTAGGTAAGTGAAAATGTCAGAGGAAGTAATCATACCCTTGCAGGTTGTGAGAATTAATGCTGCTTGTAAAGGCCTACAGTTTGGGTGTATTCTCTTCTGCTTTCAACTCACTTTCATGTTGCAGAACCTTAGTGAACTGACAGCCTACCAAAAACTGAGAAGAATATATACTATCAAAAAATGGGTTTGCCCAAAAGGAATGTGCTGCACAAAGGATTTTTCTAACGTCTGCTGTTTTACAAACATGAGTTGGTACGTAGTTCTAGATTTCTACCATGTGGATTCACTCTCTGATGCACAGTCCCAAAAAGTAAGAGGAGAGTTAAACATCGCTGGATTTAATATGAAACCTTGAAACACTTCAAAAAATTGTGTCAGGAAAGAAACCATTAAACACATCTTCAATATCTGCTTTACAGTCACAAAAGTAGAGAGGCAAATGGGGAAAAAAAAAAAAGAAAGCTTATGTAGATCTTGCACTGTTCTCATAATTCTTTGTAATATAGTAATATAAGACCACAGGAGACATAAATGAAGTTTGCTGAAGTACTTTGCATATTAAGTATCCACATAATTTTTCACACACTACTGAGGACACAGCTGGCCACCCTCTTGCAATCAAGCAGACAGGTCACCCGTGCCTTCAGCAACACTGAATTCCTCTCAGCCTTAGTACATTTTCAAATGGCTTATTTTGCTCATTTGATCAGGCTGGATGTATGATGAAAAAGACAGAGAAATCACTTTGTGTGTCTTTGTTAGGTATTTCTCAATATCTGAGATATTTTTGTCATTACCTTTTGCTAACTGTTGTAACTTTGACCAAGAATTTGCAGATACCTTTTCTTAACTTCAGAGTAATCAACTGGCTAGTATTCCAGACATTTGAAGAGTTAAGAAGATGAATTTCCTTGATTAAACAGCCCAGTGACAGGAAGGAAATTATAGATTGATTTTTGAGGAAAAGCATTAGCAAGTAGTCATGAATAACAAAGTTACTAATCAGAAGAAAAATGTCAGTGGTGTTTTAAAAAAAAAAGTTTATTTTTATAATAATATAATTGAGACTCAAAATGATGAGTGAAGACACTCTGACAAAGATTTCTGTGTTAAAATGCCAAGGAATATTTTATTGTCTTGTACTCCATGCATATACAATAAATTATCCTTAGTAACAGCTCTTTTTCTGAACACTGACATTAACTCAATTTATTTTATGGAAACTCCTGTTCATTTCCCACTGCTTTTAAACAAAGGTATAAAATATACCTTTGTATAAAAAAAAAAAATAATCAGGTATATTTCTGCATGCTACAATGTAATTATGTAGTCTTATCTCTGAGAAGTTCCTCTTTTTGAATATCTGGAGAAATACAGTAGTCTGTTGATGCGACAGAAAATAATAAGCTATAATAAAAGTTGCTACCACATTTTTCATACAAGAAAGTGTCCTATTGTTGAAAACGAGAAGATGAAAAATGTATAGAATGAATGTTACTTTCCATTTAGACTAATGCAGGTTAAAATAATTAAACCACAACCATTAGAAAGAAAGCAAAGTAGGGGTCTTGCAGAGATTTCAGTGAGAACCATGAACCGCAGTTCTAAAATGAAACTTATCATAATTCCCTAGAAAAGACATGTTTGGGGTTTTTTTTCCTATAAAAGTCTTCATTTATAGGAAGGAAATGGAAATATCATTTTCATTTAAAATTTAAATGAACAATAAACTGGTTTTACTTAGGAATAAATTTGCATGTGGCCCTATAATCTACATGTCAAACTCTTTGGAGTTTGAGTTTTGAGCAAATCTTTGGAAGATTTGCTTCATGTGTTTTGCTTTCTTCAGTAACAGTGGTAGGCAGTTAATGCTGTTAAACTAAGAATGAATTTTAAACATCCTTTGCTTTAGCCATTTTTAAGCTGATAGACTTTCCAGAGAGCACTAGAATATTTAGATATCTGTTACTACTGGGAGCAGCAGACAGGAATGGGGTAACAATGCTGAGATGCTCGCCTGTTCAGGAGCTGCTTCTTAACTTTTTTTTTTCTTTTTTTTTCAGTTTAACAAAATACCACTGCTCTGTAGCTGGCAAATTACAATTTTTGTATGGATGTTAGTCACAGTAAGTGACAGATGTTGAGAGTGAGACCCTCTCCTTTTAGGGGAGGACTGGGAAACTCAGGGGACACTTGTTCTCCCAGTGCTAGACACTTCTATTAGCTGTATAACTCTTCATATATTTGTGAGCAATGTTATAACCCACACATCCTTGACATATGCCTTTCTGTAAAAATCTATGAATAAAATGCATGTCCAGAATTGAGAAAGGTTCAGACCCCTACTCAAATAAGTATGGACATTTTCCAGTACTCTGTCTCATGCTTTCTAATATTTAAAATACAGGGGATCTTTACTTGCCTTGCTAAAATATTGTGTGGTTTAAGTTTACAAAATGCTTTGCAAAACTTCATCTAATATATAATTAACAATTATTATTATATTAATCACTTTTTATTTGAACCATCACATAAGTAAAAGAAATCAATGAAGCAATTTTTTTTGTTTTACAAATGCAGATTGTTAGAATAATGTATTTTACTGTTGAGCTACTACAAGGAATAATCATGCTTACTGATGAAGGAAAAAGCTTTATTCTTAATGTGTGTGTTGTCTGTCACAGATATCTCCACTTAAGACCCTTAAGTATAAATATATTTTTTCATTAAATATTATTGCTAGTAAATGGTAATGATCATGATTTAGAAGACACTACAGATCTCCTACTGTGAGACAAAGGAAAAAAATCAAAAAGGTGGGAAAAAGAAGAATCTCACCTACAAAGAAAAAAACCCCAGTCTTTCAACTATTAGTGGGGGGGGTTTCAGCTTCTGTTTTGTTTTATTATGTTCTCAGTCATAGAAAGTTTATTCATATTGCTATTTACTAGCAAGTGAAATGATCATGAGCAATATGATAGGAGAGAGATCTGGGGATAGCTTGAACTGAAGAGCTGGATGCTATGTATTGGGAAAGCATAATGTTGCTTTAATGGTAATTATCTTTCTTCTCCACCACTGCTGAACAATAGTTTACCCCCAATTTTCTAAAGTTGTTTCATTACCACATACAATGACACCACTTAAAAACCTGTTCCTGCTGCTTTAATTTTATAATTGCATTAATTTGTTTCCTTTCTCTTCACAAAAATGCCACTTAAATTTCTGTATCAAGCTTTTCCATACTGAAGTACTTTATTGATATGTGGGGGATTTTTTTTTTCAAAGTATTTGTTCTCTGAACAATCCATATCTGTGAGGTTGGTTATCAGTCTTAGCTGCTTGAATATATAATGACACAAGTGCTGATAAAACTATACAAGCCATCTGTCTCTGGAGTTAAATGTTTTGAAAGAAAACACAAAAGTGCATAACAAGCACCCTTTTAAATTGTCTTTGTAAATATTTATATCAGATCTTACCCAAAAATGCTTGTTATTTTATTCTCTTAATAGCTGTCCAGCAGATGCATGACTTGCCTACTCAAAAGCAGGCAGGTGTAAGAAAGAAAACCATGTATGCCACTCAAGAGCTGGTCATACCCTAATGCTGGAATTTTTGTGTGGTCTTTTATCTCTTTTTATTATACCCAGAAGCTAAACAGATATTTCATTGATTAACTTACTGCTTCAATTAGCAACTAGCTTCTGGTGTGATGACCAGCTGCCTTTCAAACTGCTTCTTTAAAACTCTCTTGCTTAAAGCCAGAAAATTCATTCTTCAATTCTGAAAAATTCAAGGCCACAAGGTAAGTTCTACTCAGTGAGACTTTTTTTAGTCTCAAAAAAACCCATAAAAATGAATAGGTACTCTTGTCCTGAGGGCATTAAGTATAGTGCATTTGAACATGGCCACATTTATGTTTCAGATAATCATATTTATTTAACTTTTCATATTGCATCTTGAAAAGAAAAAAAAGAAAAGAAAACAACAGCAACAACATTTTCAGCTCTATTTAACCTCAAATACAGAAAGCTTTTTTAAGCTTTCATGGGCTACTTTACTAAATGACCTTTTCCAAGACCATGTGTTTTTATAGCCTTCCACACATATATTGAAACTGAAATGACATTATTCCATTTCATAGAGGTTTTCCAACTACTCTATATATTAAATACAAAAACTGAAAAAGAGTTTATAATGAAAAAGATGCTTTTGACATTTTTTGCTCTTAAATACCAGCTAAATAAATAAGAAAGACTATTATTTGTTTCTAGCATGTTAAAAATTTAAAAACTACAAAGACACACACACGATATATGTGTTTCCTTAAGTAACTGCAAGAAATGTATTTTTTAGTGACTTACTCCATGGTCATTCCATCTGGCACAGTGAGTGCTGATAAATTCACATTCTGTCCTCAAATCACCTTATTCCAAGGTCCTTAGATTCCTGTCATTGTGGCAGCCAGTTTGGGTAGACTTATCACTACAGCCTTGTAACCTGCCACTTCCCTCTTTTCTTCCTGGAGCTCCACCCTCTGTACTCAGTTACAGATCAGGAAACCCCTGCTACTTACTGCTCCATGTCTTGGAGCAAACTTGCCTTTCATCACAGCTGAATTAAATAATACTATAAAGTTAGCTTATATCTGCATTACTTAGCAGAGATAAGCCGCCAATATACTTAATTATCACAATAACAGGAGGGATAAGAAGCAGGGGACGTAACAGTGTGGGGGCTACCTAGAATACAGAAAAGCAGGGGAAAAAAAGTATTTCCTGAAAAGACAAGAAAACCTGGCAGAATAAGATTTTCTACACATTCTGTGAAGTTCATAAGTAATCCAGATGGATTCCACAGAAATGTAGGTATCCAAGATCAAAACTATAATTACAAAAACTATTCATGACTTCTTTGATTATATGGGCAGCTAAATTTTGAAGGCAACATTATCCAAGTATCAAAAATTCTTTTCCTACACAATCTTCTGATGACTGAGGTTGCTTCATGTCTGTATCTTTCAGAATTAAGAAAGCAAAAGTATTCTATATTTCTTGCCTCAAGTTCCTTTCACCTATAGCTGCTCCACTATAAAATCTGCAATGAAAGGTTACTTAGTTTGTCATATTTTTTTTTCTGGTATTATTCCTAGAAATTCAATACCATTACAATTTACAAGGTATACCTCCATCAGGAAAGGCTCTGCTATCAATATATTATTTTTATCTGACTTAACTTTCTGTGCCTATTTTCCATTACTTTTTCTGCATTGACATACATGTATAAAACCCTCTATGCACGTCCATGTGTGCATGGTCAGGAAGTAGACATGTTCTATAGAGTGCACCCTTTGATGAGCCTAAATAAGGTTTTAGCTCCTTGCATTTTCCAACACAAGACACCTTCTAAGAAATGGAATTCATTTTATAACACTTTTGAGAAAAAAGTCTTTGATTTCCTAGACCTGCTTACCTACACGTATCTTGAAAGGAAATTTGTGGCCTGTATTTGCATATGGGAACAAATAGGCTGTTTTATCTACCATCCAGCTAGACGTAAAGTAGGAGACACAAGACTGTTTGCCTCTTGCTATGCCAAAGCAAATATAGTTAGAGAAAACATGTAAGGAATTGCAGCAGAGTTTGATTCAGTTACAAGAGTTTACAGTTGCTAATAATCCCATGAAATCTTCCAAAATAGTTTGCTTCAGAACGGCAGGCCACATGAACATCTCTGCCTATGCCATCTTAACACACACTTGAAATTAGTTCAGTTCTGTTATTACATTTCTAGTTTAGTTCTGAGATTTTTATAACAGAAATTATTTAATACTGAATTTATTTGGGACTTAGCAACACCGTAGAGTAAGAAATATATTAAGTCCCAGTTGTTCTTTCTCTTTGCTGCTTGAAAAAAATCACAGAGATGTAACCAAATTCTAGCCTTCAGTTGTCCATAGAACATGGCAAGCAGCCCATTTCCTAATCTCGGCTCAGTACAATTCATGTCTTCTGAGGATGTGAGATGAGAGGGGTCAAGTTTACTTCGTGCTGTTTAGCGCTTCTGTATAGACAGACAAATTGACATATGTTAAGCTTGTGACCGTTCTGCAGGAAGTTGCAGCACTGAAATTCAGAGGTCATGGTCCTTGCAACAAGAGTGTAGGAAGCTGCCACAAGAAGTTGTTACAAAACACCATGATCTAGAGGGGTACTGAACCGCTCAAACATGAATGATCCAGTGCTTTTCACTGGTCATAAAAATCCAGTTTTGTTGTCATGGATTGCGTATTGTGTGTTCATATATTTATGTCACTCCTTATTTTTATGCTTTAATTTAACTAGGTGAAACTTTACACGTTGTAGTTGAAAAGTAGGTTCACTGTATAATCCAGTGGTTCTTTCTGGCCTTAAAATCTCTATCAGCAACTACTAACATAAAACTGTGTTTTTTATAAACTTTCACCGACAAATATAGCCAATTGTAGTGTACCCTTTAGAAATACAGAAGATCCAAAATAATATCTGGAATTTTTATTCTGACTTAATGTGTTCTGTCATTCAAACAAACAAACAAGTAAACAAACAAACCCCCACAAAAGACTGTAATTTGTATTCTTAGCTGAAGTGACACATTGTGGATGCAGACAGTCACCTTGCAGAAAGAGTAGGAGAAAAGAAATGCAAACAGGATTTGGGAGAAAACAAAACAAAACCAAACCAAAAAACATGTTTGTTAACAAATAAATAAAGATTAAATGCTTCTCTCCTACAGATTTCATTCTCTGGGCACAGATGAAAAGTCAACATTTGCAAATGGAGATAGTCCAAATTCAACAATACATGGGCAGCCAGAACAGCAGATTCTCTCCCTGAGAGGATATTGTAATTTAGACAGACTTTATGGCACACAAAGAGCAGACAGCTCATCTTTATAAATTTGCACCCATCTTCAGCATGGCATAGAACTCATCCATCTTCTTGTACATTCAAGGTACTCCTATGAAGAATACTATCTCATCTAATCATATTTCCTCAAAATTGACATTTTTGTCGTGCCATACATTTAATTTTAGCAGGACAATCTAACATATAAAAACTCCTCAGAGGATTCAAGTGAACCTTCTAAATTTGACTGGATCTCTTAATGAGACCAAAACACAGCCAGTGTTCAAATATTTGGAAAAATATTAATTTTCAGCATTAATCTTTTTTTTTTTTTTTTTTAAAAAAGGAGATTTTTACTTTGTTTCCTAAAAAAAAAAAAAAAAAGGTCTTTGTTCCCAAAAGGTGATGATGGATGGTGATCATAAAATATTCATAAAGCACCCCATGCTCACAACTATTTACTATCTTTTTTATCTCACACCTAAATATTTATGATACTTGATCAAAACATTTTGTTGAATTGATTTACAAGCAACATGCTGAGACAGCACCACTTTTGACATGGTCAGATTTTTTGATCTATTAATATGCCCCAAAACAAACCCACTGTCAGTCAAAAGCAACTTAAGACTCAATTTGAAAGTTTCAATCAGTTGTTTATTATAAAATCAAATTTTAGTTAGTAATTTCTACAAACTGTGTTTGAGAAAAGGTGGGAGTCAATGTGAAAAAAGATATTACTCAAAACAGGAAAATCTGGCAGAATTTGTGGAACTGAGATGCCAATACTTATTTCTACACCATATAGTGTAAAATTTTTATGCAGTTGTTATATGCCTGACCATTAACTGATGTACAGCAGAAAAAAACTCCAAACATTCAAGTTGAATTTCATTTGATTTTTGTGATTTTCAAAAGAAGTCTAAATTATGGAGTTGGTTTTCCTGATCATTTTCTATCTTTCAGCAAAACCTAAATTTCTGAGTTGTGATAAATACATATCATGCCTCCCTTGAGGGCTGGCATGATACCTTGTGATATTATCAAAGAAAGGATATTTGTTTTATTAAGCAATAACTGAATAAAAGCACAATTCATCATATCTAAACATATATATATATGATGAACTGTGTTATCTATACATATATATGAGATGGTTTATTTATATATAGCTCACATGTATTTTCTTTCTTTTTACTTTTATAGATATTATATTTATCCATCTAATTCTTTTATCTTCATTTAAGAACAGAATGGAAATAAACATTGAAGTTAGTGTAATCCCTCACAAAATGAGCAACTTAATTGCTTTGCTCATGTTGGGTATGGAATCATCCTATGGAATCATCAATGGAGAGAAGCATTTGCACAAAGTGATTCAGCACTCTGAAGACCTGACTGACTTTCTGGAGCTGTGAGTTTCTGTTCATTGATAAATAGGGAATCTATGTATGGCAATTACATCTATGTATTTAAAATGCATGTGATGAGTCTAGATCTTTTCTTCCATTCCAGAATATAGACTGATTCACTCTGATTTCTTGAACTGAGGTTTTCCACTATAGGCAAAATGGGTCCAACAGCCAGTGAAAATAGCAGCAGACAGCTACACTATCCAAAATACCCAAATGGGAGTTCATCTCATGCATACTCAAGAAAAGTGATTCTGGGAAGCCTGGAAGAGGGTTACTAGAGGGAGCCTTTCAGAAAATTAATGCAGAATTATTGTAGTTCTCTATATTTTGAAGTAGGTGGAACACCCTGAAAATCTGTTAATTATAAGAGGGAAGACTGTAATTGTTGAGGTTTTCTGAAGTCTTGAAAGTAGGATAGATCATACAATTAAAAAACTGGAAAACCAGAACTGAGAAAAAAAGTGAAAATTATTATATTTATAGGCCGGATTTACAAATGCATCTGTATCATTTACTTATTTACCGCACCACAAATCTATTTGAACTTTTGAGTAGGGAACATGATATTCGAACACATGCATATGGTTTTACTTACTGTACTTCTCTCCAGGATATTCTCAACCCATTCACAGGGTTAATAAAATCAAAACATCTATTAAATTCTAGTAATTTTGTTAGTTTATGTTAATCTTCTCTTGTGGGTCATTCATTAATACTTCCAGTTCTTTTGTAATCCCCAAACATTGCCAATTTTCATGTAGTCTTGAAATATCACTATTACTAATATTTAATCATTAGTTTAAGATACACTTGATAGCTTAAGAACAAGGGTTTTCTTATTCTCTTATAAGACTTGTTTTTACAAAAGATACTGTATTCTAATGAAATGTAACTTTTCCTTTAAAAGGACTCTACATGACTTAATGTTGCATGAAACTGTTCTTTAAAGTAAATTATAGAAATTGCAGCAGGTTATGTCCAACAGAATTGGATGAAAAAGACTAGACAATTATAGTCTCCAAAACAATCTTACTGTTCTTACTATTTACCCACCACAGAAACAAATAAAAAAGAAACCAGGATAGTATCACATCAGGAGTTCTCCTCTTTAATTATATGTAGTAGCATTCTTCATTGAAACCAAGTTTTTTACTACCTTTCCAAACTTCCAGGAATTTGGTCCCAGATTTCAGTGTATTTCTTCATTCTTGTAAGCTTTATTTTTTCTCAAATCAAATAAATCACAGTTTTATGAGGCACTCCTGACTGGGGTTGTCAGTTTGTTTCCCTTCAGAATTAACAAGTCAGGGCTTTAATCTTGGGAAAACATGTTTCCAAGCTATTAACTCTGGGACCTTTAGCAAATTTATGACATAAGGGTGCCACCAGGATTGGTTAGTGTAGCTTCATTTCAAATTCTATCACTTAGTTATCTTTTTAAGAATTCAGTCTTATTTTCTAAGTATTTTTTTATTAACACTAGTTTAATGTCTGGAGAACAGACTATGTCAAACAAAACATTTTCCCCATGACTTTTGAATTTAAAAACAAAGACAATATCAAAAAGCTATACATCTTAGACTCCAGACAGCAGTTCATCTAAGAGCAATGTGAAAATTCATATATATATATCATGGTGTTAAAAACACAATGTTAATTAAGAAAGATAATTAAGACTATTTTTTGCATAAAATTATGAAATTCATTCTGTAATTAGGGTAATTACAGCTATCTGAACAAACATTAAATTTAAGTTGAAACACATCATTTTAATGAATCCCTATTAGTAATGTATGTTCTTGTCACTTCTGTGGTTTTCTGTTTTCCTTCTGTGCAAATAAGTCCAAAATCAAATTTAGGTTAAACTGAATTTGCTGCAAATTTGTGGCAGATGCCTTACACATATGTGCTATTATGCAAATAAGCAGTTTAACTGACTTGAGAAGACCTTTTGAAGTACTTTTCTTTTAGCAGAATTTGGACCTAATTCTGGATATTCATTCTCTTAATTTAAACTGCACAACTGAGTAACTGAAGTATGTGAGAGGCAAGTGCTTAAATTAGGTGCCTAGTAAGCTTGATTATATTGTTGATTTTGTTTTCCTTTCTATAAAAAAATGTATCCTTGATAAATATCACAGGACACAGATGTCAGTGATGTCATTAAACTAATCCAGAGACAAAAACCATTTCCTAATTCTGCTTGTATAATGGCATCACATTTAGTTAATTTTGTAAAATTCAGTTCAGTGCCAGTTGAGTTGTCAGAACTGCAGGCATATTACACAGAGACTACTGGAAAGTGCTTTCCTTCATTATATCTGAGCTACACCAATGGTACAGTTCTTCTTTTTTCTTTAAAAACTACGTTCACTTACATCATTTTTCAGAAGAGATATCCATAAGTCTCTTAATGAGCTTATATAGTTCACAGTAAAACTCCAATTAAACAAATGTTCCTGATTGAAAACACTTCCATTTTATTAAACCATGCTTGAAAGTTAATCTGTGCTGCATTTAGTCATTACATTCAATGTACTGAAAATTAATGTGGAAGCAACATCTGTATGTACCAAAAAATTTTGGTTAGCCACACAATCCCATTCTAATGCTTGGCAGGAGCTATACTTCCAGGCTTTCAAATCTTACTTGGGAGACTGCATAAAAATATCTTTGTGATTTTAAAGAGGAAATCAAATAACATTTCACATGAATAGTGAATTGGCATTTAATGGAGGCTGCAAACTTTCTTATGTCTTTTTTCTATTTAATGAAAAACCTCCACAAACAAAGACTTCCAAACTTCTTACACTTTTTTTCCTTTTACTGTATTCATTCAAGAATACCTAGAAAGTAAGACACTTTAACTTGCACCCAAATCTATGTATGAAGTAAAAGGACTTTTCGAAACCAGTGCAAAAATTACACATATGGTAGATCTAAACTAGCACATTTAAAGGAACATCCTGGATGTTATCTTCAGGTTCCTAGACATTTTTGAGCCAGCAAATATTATCAAATATTTTTGATTTTAAATAAATTAAAATGGATTAATTGAGGTGCTTAAGGAAGAATTTCTCTGAGCACAGATCACAAACATTTATACATGCAACAGGATCTTTACATTCTCCTTTATGACTGTACACAGTCTGGTTTCTCAAGCAGTAAAAAAGTCATTGGAAGTTTGTGATTTTTCATTCATGTGTAGAGTAATATTTGGAAAGGAGCATACAAGAAAAACTATTCTTTTGCTTTTGTAAAGCATCGGTTTTGTATAATACCAAAAGACAAACTTTATGACTTGCTAACCCTCATAGAAGTCATCTCATTGTCATAAAATGTGGCTAGAAACCTATATTCTTTGCCCAGTCACAATTCCTATCACACCAGAGTTTTGAATACTTGGTAATATGCTGGACTTCTTTTATTTCTTGATTTTCTTTGAGCGTAAATGTAAAATGGTTTTATTTTCCATATGGTAATAATAAATAAGGAAAAATAAGAAAAAGCACATGAATAATATAATTTTGGACTCATTGAGATATGTTGCAGGCTTGTAATTTTCAAACTTCTGAAAACTGGGCTGCATGAACAGATTTGTGTTTACTGAACTTGCTGTAGAAGTGAAAACTAATGAAACAGATTAACAGCCTGAGTGAAATAATGTATTTTTCTTCTTGTATTAAAAAAAAAACAACAAACCACACCACAAACCACTTCAAACAAACAAACAAACAAAAAAAACCACACACACACAAAAAAACAACAAACAAAAAACCAATCAACCCACCAAACGAACCAAAAAAGCACCCCCCAAAAAAAAAACAAAAAAAAAACAAAATAAAAATCCAGAACCAAACAAACAAAATCCCCTCCAAACACACACAAAAGTAAACCAAACAAAAATGTGATTTACCAAAATCTGAAAAGGAGATAAAGAATTCCATTCGCTGGATTCAGTTCACTTAACATTTCCATTCATCTCCCTGACAGGAACTGTGGTGCAGATGTTAATTACAGTTTATAGAATGTCTTGTCAAAACACCTAAGAATTATTGTTCTGTTAATGACTTTGTCTTGCACTTGGGTTCAGTGACTGATTTGAGACAAAGAATGCTGGCAAGGATCACTGACACTTGGTTAGGACACCCTGTCTTTTCCTGCCAACACCAGCAAGTAATGGCTTTGTGCCAACAATTTAGTTTTAGAAAAGGAACTATTATAAAACTGGAGTCATAAGGGAATTAGCAGTTACTTTTAAGAAGATTATTTCCCTTGTATCAGGTGAGTTAATTTATTAATGGCAACTTCACTGGCAGCTAGTAATTTAAAAACAATGCCAAAAGCTTAAAAGCATGATGACCTGAGATGCCAGAATATTGATAGACAAATGGATGTATTTCAGGCCAATTTATTTGGTGGGATAGCAGAGGCAGGCAGATGCTACGCTACACATTCATTGGTCACATACCACTTCTCCTTTGAAATATGTCAGAGTTTTGCTACTGACTTCATTGGATGTAAAACTTGGTCTTTTGTCTCTAAAGAACACCAAATGAATTTTTCAGGTAAGCCTGATTTAGGAAGGCATGCACTAAAGGAAACAGATTAATTCCCTTGTGACCTAGAAGTCATTCTTTTAGCATTTAGTTTCCCTACATATCACACTAATTCCTCCTTTAAAAGTTCAGGACTCTACTTTTTCCAAACTATTTATGAATAGTCCTGCTTACCCTCTTTTCTGACATGTTTTGAACATGGTTCTTATCAGTATTCCTGTTTTGTTTGTTGTTTGATTTTGTGTTTTTTTTTCCTCAAAAAAGTATTTCTTCCCACCATCTTCTCAGCTGCCTGGATGAAAAATTCTTCTCTTACATATTTTTATCACTGAATTTAGGCACCAGATTTCACTTAAAATGAGTATGGGACTTCTTTTTGTAATTCATTTAAGTATAAAACTTAAGGTTACTTAACCACAGAGTCCTAAGTAAAGTAGGATTCCTTCTAGCCTAGAGTTCATCTCCAGAGAAAGTGTCCTGGAAGTATTCAAGAGGTGTTTAAATGTGACATTTGGGGGTATGGTTTAGGGGTGATTATGGTGGTGCTGGATTGATGGTTGGACTAGATGGTCTTGAAGGTTTCTTTCAACCTTGATGATTCTATGGTTCTGTGATCTAAGCTGGTTACACACAGAGAAGTATAGGACTGAGATTCATATTCAAATTTTAGAAAGCTACAACGTATAAACCTACATAGGAACCACGGATACATGCATTTTCTAATTTCGCTTTTGGATTAACAGACATCCTGTCAATCCTGTCTATCGGTCCAGTCAATAAAATATATTAATTCACCAAAAAAAATGTACAGAAATTAACCTGAACAGGTCTTAAGATTATACTAACTGCTGCAACAAGCCCCTGATTTTTTACTTACAAAATTAAGCCCATTGACGTAATTTGTTTTTCCTGAGCTCTGTTACTCATGAGTGGATTCCATCTGGACTAAACAGAGCCCCTGCACTAGCAAGATTTTCAGATAGTCTCAAAGTACATGTTGAAGAGTTTTGGGACAATTTCTCTAGAGATTTATTTTTTTTCTTGCAATGTGACACAAAGACTAGAATGGAATTTCATACAAATAGTAGGCACACCATTTGTTTTCACAGTATTACATATTTCTTGCCATAGCAGTATGGATTTCTGCAATATTAAGGGTCAAAAGCTGTCGCTGTAGGACAGTGGGTCAGGCCAATAGAACTGGAAAAGAAACAATTGAAACTTCCACCAATGGTAATGGCCTTTCTGAATGCAAGATAAGATGACAAACCCTTCAAAAAAAGTCTGAAAAGATTGATTACATCATAATTTGTGTTTGGTCCCCCATTCAGCCATTAAGTGCTAGCAATATTACTGTTTATAATGGAAAATTTGGTTCCCTGCTGTGGGGAGAAAAATAGCACTGAAAGCAGAAAGCACCTGGTAGACACTTTGAATATGAAACTTTTTATTAAGCACTGCAGGTTTTTTTTCTTTGTTAATTAATCTATTTCACAGTCTCAGGTAATCACTTTGCAACTTCTTAGTAGTCTGACTTTCAAAGGAACTTTACACTCTGTCAGTTTCTATACTCGTGTTGTAAAAGAACATGAGAAGGACACAAACATCTTGATAAGTTGTCCACTGCTGTCTTGTACATCCCTTTCCCAGAAGGCAATAACATTAAAAACTTTCTTGGTTCTAATGATTATGCAATGACAGTGTACTCTCTGGGTGTGTGTTGGTTTTCTAAATAAACCTTCAGGGTCATGCTATTTTACAGCTAAAATATGGAGGTAGTAAGGTATCCTTGTTGACAAGGCTGATTAAGTAAGACTGCAGTGCTTGATTGCACAAATGCCCACCTCAGCAAGGCCTGCAGCAGTCACAGCAACAAATAGAAATAGTTGGTGAAAATCATGTTCTGTATCACCTAAGGTTCTCTGTCCATACTTTGGCACCTGCTGTTTACTGGGGAGGCATTTACTAATGAACAGAATTAAACTGAATTAAAAAGGAAAAATCTAACACCATGACAACTAATAAAATGAGATCTACCACATGTATTTTAAGAATGGTAGATAATGTGACATTATCATAGTAAATTGCCTCATTTTTAGAAGCAAAGAAAAGTAAAGTAAATCTAAAAGTAAGTAAATCTAATCTCTCGGGATGTCAGTAAAGCATGTGATGAAGTGCCATATTTTAGTTTAACAAGAAATAGAACCTGTAGGTTGATTCAACAAGTGACTAGATGGTGCTGAAAGGGAAAGTATGGCGCTGGAGAAATGTACCACACAATTCAATATCAGAACTAATCCTGAATAATATTTTCAGTAATGACCTGAATAATAATTAAGAAGAGGAAGAAGAAGAAGAAGAAGAAGAAGAAGAAGAAGAAGAAGAAGAAGAAGAAGAAGAAGAAGAAGAAGAAGAAGAAGAAGAAGAAGAAGAAGAAGAAGAAGAAGAATTGCAAAGGGCGGTTGCAATGGGATTCTGACATAAAACTGAAAAATACTTTAAGTGAAGGCCAAGTTGTCTCACCAAAAGTACTAGAGAAAGAAGAAGGAGTCTTTCTTGTTAGAGAAGACTAGGAGATTTTAGCTGTCTTCATTTAGGAGAATAAAAGCAGACTGAGAAAAACTGAAGACCATTGGTAAACAAATAGAGATGTTGCATGGCTTTTCAAATTAAGAGATATTGTTGTCATGAGAATATATCTGTTGACACGATGTCTGTGATAACAAACTACTGAACCCCTTCCCAACATTTGGATTCCTATATTAGCAAAAATAACATGAAAAAAACAGCAGACTTGTTTTTATTATGTATATTAGGGGAAGGCTATAGTCTTACATTTCATTTCTTAATGTCTGACTACACTCAAGTCAGCTGAGGTACAGTAGAAGTTTGCACTGTAATATAGTATTAAGATACTATAGGTACAATGTACTCTTTCTAATGCAATATAGAAAAAAAGGATTTCTAATTCCTTACAGAGATAATATGTAGCATTAAGGATAAGAACTCTCAGCAAGAAGATAGGATTTTTCAGTATGAATACTTTTGGAAAATCTCATCTAGTAAACAAAGGTACTAGAAATAGCAATGATATGATGAAATACTATATGATGAAATACTGCCATTTCTAATTGAAGAATACTTTTCAGCTAATCATCTAGATTCCTTAAACAGGCTCTTTCATTATGTGATTCATCTGAACGCCTTTAGATTTTACTTTATGATGAAATTAATTGTGCTCTGTGTCTACTTCTCCCTGCTGACTACTAAATTGCTCAAAGTGCCTAGATCAGGCGTATATGCATCCTTAGCTTCTATAGCTGAAGTAACAGAAGACAGATCTTTCAAAATATCTACTAAATCAAAGATAATCTGTGTGACCTTAGCTATGTCATTTAGTTCCTCTGTGTCTTTACAGCTTATCTATAAAATGAGGATATTAGAATTTCCATACATTACAGGGCAGTGCAATGAGTTGTGGATTACATGGCACTCTAATACCACAGCAATGGATGCCCTATAGGTACTTAAGTCTCTTCTGAACTTTTAAATCAGGAAGGCAACAAGAATAGACAGTACAACTTGTGAACTAATTTATTTTCAGAGAGATGCATTAGACACCTCCCTGAAGCAAAGAACCATTGAAGTATGGGATTCCTGTAATGCAGGCTATGATTAATATAACAATAAGAGTCATGTTTTTGAAAGAAGGGGTATGTCTGCCTCCTGAATACAGGAATTCACGGCGGATATGTTTTCTCTTTTGTCACAAGCTGTTCCATTTGTCTCATGACTCAGGTAATCAACTGCTGCATCAACAGAAGAGTCTTTTCTATTTATTGCCCCTGATATGTGATACATCTGTTTAAATTTTCTATGTCCGGTTTTAAGACATCTACCAGGGAAATGTTTGCCAGCATTCAAATATTTACTGAAACATGCATTGCAACACTTTTCTAGTGTAACACTGTGACTCATGATAAGATACATGCTTGTTTCATATATGCAAAGGTATCAACATCATCTTGAATTCATCTTGTTTACACCAATACAAACTGACTTCAGCTGAATTGCTCCTAATTTACCCTAGAATTGCTGTCAGAATCATCCTTGCATTTCATCCAGAGCTTACAAATCTCCAGCAGGAAAGTGTCTTTTTATTGTAAGGATAAGTTGGCTTTCATCCAGAATTCCCTGGGAAAAGGGTTTTTTTTTTAACCACATTGATTTAGAGAAACATGGAGACCTTATTTATTCAAAATCAAGGATATGAATATTTTAACAGCAGCAGCAGCCATAAAGAGAAGGAAAGCATTCAAAGCTGCTGCAAATAAAAAAATCTCCTGTTAGGTTGTCTAGAGCTAATGGATGATGATAGAATTTGGAGAGTGCAGAGAAAGAGGTACAAAAAAGTACTTGTCAATAATAAAAACAAAAGTCCTATATTTACAATCCAATGTTTAAAGCCAAAATAGACATTTTTTTCTCTGTTTGATCTCAGGAAAAGTTATCTGCAGCTCACAGGCCTGCATTTGAGTCTTCTTATGTCACTCAAAAGAAGTACTGAGATAACTGTGCAAGAGATGACAGACTAGTAACCCCTCTAGCAAGCTAGATCTGTGGGGGGGTGTCATGTTTTCTGTATCTGGGTTGAAAGCAATCTTCCTACTTAGAAATGCTCTCTTTTGTTCTCCCATAGTGCCTGAAATTCATTCTCAAGAGATATGGAAAAGTTGAAATTCATCTCATAGAAAAAAGGTGTCTTCAAT
>VXAU01001264.1:35037-46988 GCA_013399695.1 Formicarius rufipectus
ACCCCTCTCAAGGCAGAACTGCTCACAGACATCATAAACCAAATCCCCAGCTCTATTAGCTGTTACAGCAGCTCTAGAGTTTGAAGGTGTTACCCCCAGTATGTCTCTCTTACAGAGACATAACAAGCCACTACTATTCAATGTCAGCCACATAAAAAACAGTGAAATGAAGTCAGATTACTAGTAAATATACATTTGCAACATACATTATTGCTAACCAGACAACTGACAGGAAAATAAATAAAACAAACAAACAAACAAAAAAGATGACTTACTGACCTGTTGTATTTTAATTGAAAAAAATGTCTTTCTCTCAAAGGATTTGCACAGCATTTTACTAGTTACAATAAATTGCAACCCTAAATAAAATACGGCAATCAAGAAATCTTATGGATTAAAGAGACAGAGAAATTTGGGAGAACAGGCTCAAATATCCAGACAGGTCAAACCATATTATTCAAGCCATTCACTGGATGATCAAAACCAGAGCTCCTAATCTTAAAAGCTTGCAACATTACCAATTGAAAGGTAATACTTTACTTCAGTTTGGCAAATCTCTTATCTAAATGCAATATTTACATGAGAGCAAACACATTTTTAAAACAGCGCAATGGAAAGCTTTCACAGTTTAATTTTCAGTGAGCAATCTAAGAGAGTGTCCTAGTAACGGTTTTCATTTACAACTGCAAAGAACATTAAAATCTGAGTTGGTAAGATCTAAATATCATGAAATTTCTAGTTTTAAAATAATGCCTATGCTATTTGTAGATTTACACGGGCCTATGGAGCCCTTCTGACCTTATCTATTGACCACAAACAAATAACATGAGCAAATAACAAACAGAAAGTCCACTTCTAGCCCAACACCAGTCAGATAGGAACTATGCAGGCACAGTGGTGCCCACATGTAAAATGAACCATGACCATGTGTGAGACCAGAACCATGCACATGGTCTCCCTTTTGGGGCTCCTCTACTACAGAGCAGTTTAGACAAAGAGAGAACTACGGTGACTCTATTAATGGTGGATTTTTACATGACTCCACATGGCATATGCTTCTGATTAAGGTCTGCTTAAGTTTTGGAAACCATGTAGAAGATGGACAGATGCCTTGCAGACTAAAAGTCTTCTGTCTCTAGGAGACTTCTGAGCTGTCATTGCAGAAAATAGGTACAACTTGCCTTGTAATGTAAGCACTTCACTATTTCAAGGAGACAGCGATGAGCATTGATGACTTTGTTAATTATCTCCCCTTTCAAGCATCTTATTCTTGGGTCATTGAGAAAGCAGCAAGGGGAAAAGTGACTTCTGCTCAGTTTACACAATAGAGGTATTACTGAAATTAGAAGTGATACAAGCTTTTATTGACTGGCTTACAGAAGAGCAAAGTAGACAAAATATAAGACACAAGAGCTCTCACACACAATCCTTAGAAGTTCTGGCAAAGCTACTCTATGAACAAATTTAAGAAGCAGAACCTGTTTCTTAGGCATAGCCATGCTGTAAGCCTATCAGACCTCTTCTTGTGTTCACATATCATTCCCAAACTCCAGATATATAGACTCTGTTAGCTGGATTCTCTAAGGGGCACGTCATTTTTTTTTTTTTTTTTTTTGTCTTTGCAATCAAAAGGGTTTGGTTTGCTTTTACTTTTTCTTAAGTTTTGTAATATTTACAGAACAGAGGGAGAGACTATAAACCAATGATCTTCCTTAATTTTTCTTTTTAAATTTTTACAGAATATGTAATTGAAATTTGATCCTGATAGACAATTTACTGAATGAATCACCTTCAAAACTCTGGACAAAAAAATAGAATAAAAATCAACAGATGAACAACCCCCCCCAGACATCTTTTAATGCTCTCCCAGTCTAACACCATGTATTAATTCTTATCTAATTTCAAAATGTAGAAATAACTGAAATCTTCTAGTCCCAATAAATGGAATAAAATAGAGAACCTGATGTTAATTAGTAAATTACCTTTCTTTATGGTTTTACCTTTTTCTGTATAGGGAAGTGTTTAACACATAGCCACACACTGTATTATAACACTATCTTATTAAACACACTGGAAGAGTGTAATTCTTGCTCTTTGTCAACAGGTTTTATTTCAGTATAAGTAATATATTCACTATAAATATTTTATGTCTTTTGCTTCATCAAATGTCTTTGTGTGATTATGGGTATTCTCAGTATAATCCAAATGCATGAAGAGAAGCAATATCTGGAAATAAAACTGTAAAGAATAACAATTTAAAACAAAACTTTTATCAGCTAATTTCCAGACCATAGTCCAAGATATGCTTCTAGGAGATGAAAAATGCAAATTATTATTTTCAAATAGAAAAGATTCAAGACACTCCAGTCAGAGTACACATTTTACGTATGATCAATAGAAAAAGAAAAAAAAAATCAGATCATAGCTAAATGTGCAAAAATGTGCCAAATGTGTCACCCAAATCATTCATTAACAGTAAGCTGATTAACAGAACATATTTTATTTCAGAGTGAAATTCAAAGCCTGTTTTGGCAAAGCAATTTAGGCTTATGGGATTGTATTGAGCCCTGTTATGCTTGACCATGTTAATGTATCTGTTTTTATTTCAGAAGCACTGGGGAGGGAACCATGAAATCATTAGTAATTATATAAATATTAAGGACACATAACTGGCTCTATTACAGTTTTCAAATGGTAGCATCTGCAAATTCAGCCTGTAATAAACACTAATGCATCCAGAGACGAGAGTGCTGACATATGAATGGGATGCTTTGTCAGACTTGCATAAAAATGTAGATGAACTGCAGGGAAAGAAAACCAAAGAATTCAAAGGGTTTCTTGATTTCCTTCTTTAAAATGCCAAGAACTTAAGCTGGCCTTTCTTATCTTCCTCTACATGCATGTGACACTTTAGTAGGCCTTTCTTATTGTACTATAATTCAGTAATTGTTCCAGCTCTGTGCACCATGCCTTCCTTCCAAAGGGCAGCATGAGATATATAATTCTGGTAATGAACAGCTGCATAATTTAAGGCTAGAACTAGCAGAGCACTGTTCCTTATTTGTGTTTTCTTAGCAGTTGCCTAGATATTCCAAGCTTATTTAGGAATACAATCCTTTGTCTGCCTTATTTCTCATAGATGATATATGTTTAGACTTGGTAATGTTCCAGAAAGCAGATTTTATCAACTGAAGTGCCAGAGCAAGCTTTGCTCTCATTTTGCTTCAAAGGGCTGCAGTACAGAACTAGAATGAGGTGATCTTTTTTCCCCAGCCATGAACATTCTCTGTTCTATCATGCAGACTTTTTCAAACCCAGTGCTATCCCCTTTCCAAAGCACGATAGACTAAAGCACAGAGCTATCAAAGGCATTTCCACACAACATTTCTCTCACCAATGCTAATCTTCCAAATGTTAAAAAGGTTCAGGCAGCTAGGCCCTACAAGATGAAAGCTGCATGCTGATTAATCAGCTGCTTTTTTATTCTGTTCTGGCAAGTGTTCCCTATTTGTAAATAAAAGGTTTACCCTGCATTTCCTGTAAACTAAGGAACATAAGGCATCTTTGGACCAGACTCATAAAGCAACAAAGCCTTCTGCTGTCACATCCGCAGGGGTAGGTTGTTTGTTCTATTGCAAATGTACTTTCAGGTGTCCTGGAGAGAATGAGCTAACCTAACACAAACATCATTCCAACATGAGAAAATTATGTGGTAACCACAAAGCTGCCTCATTATTAATTACATTCTTTGGCTTCCATTAGCACTTTAATTGTTGCTTGCTTGAGGAGACTGGTTTGTGATTTGAATCACTGCAGAAGTTCAGGTTGGTTTATGATGTGTTGCTCAGTGTAACACAAGTCCCCCAAAGAAACACTCTCATATAAAAGACAAATACGTTTATTTATGTCTCAGAGTGCTGGCTTTCTTTTCAGATGGTAAATAGGTAGTGTGAAAGAGATGTGACAGACCCAAGAAGACTAGAAATTGTCTGCAAACTGGCAGCCACTGTGGTTCACTGACAGCCTGAATTACTTTCAGCCAGTTTGGCACATCTCCATTTGTCACACTTAAAAGCTTGAGCCAAAGTTATCCAGTTAATACAGAGCACAGTATTTCTCCCTCCTCAAAGCCAGAACAGAAATGCAAATGTTCAAGATTCACAGTGTGCATTGTGCCACCTATATTTTAAATGGGATTTAAAATAGTTATAAGTAAAACATACGTAACTTAACTCCCACCACACCCTCTTGGCCCCCATTCACCTCAGGTTGTCTTCTGTGCTGTGTATAACACCTCTGTACTCTTTATTCCAGACAATGATTTCTCATGTAGGCTGAATCCTTTCTGTTGTAATTCATGCAAACAGTTAGAACAAATAGTCTGTGAATACAGCAAGTAGCAGGGAATGAGCTTTTGAAAAATCTATCCAGACCAAGAAAGGGAAATGGTTCCTTCTTCAACCAAGATTTTGAAGGCAAGGTAAAGGTTGCTTATTTTGGAAGTAGCAGGAATTCATGACTCAGCATCAGGTTTTGACATTCCATCCATCCCTGCACAGCAATAACTACTGTATCTTTTGTTTATGTGTGATTTTATTTGAAATATTGGTAGTGTTGTCATGAGAGTCAGGTTTATACAGCTCTTGTATGGATGGAATTTTTTATTGAACCACAGGATTTCTTTGGAGAATTTCCACTGTCCCTATGTAAGTGTACAGAAGTCTGCTTTTATCCAGATGAGCATTTTGTGTTCAAAGAAGAGAGAAAAAAATGAAATGCTTTCAAATACTATAAACATTAATCAAAAAGACCTGTGAGGTGCTTCTTTAGATTCTCTAAGGCCAATTTAGATATTTAAAATAGGCACATGGAAGGCTACACTCCTGGCAATCTATAATCAAAAGGTTTGAAATACTTGTACGTTTCTAAGTAACTGATGATACAGATCTTTTGAAGATGCAAGGAAGAAATCATAAGGGTCAAGTAATGAATAAAGAATGAGAATGGCACTTTCCCTACTCTCTGCTATTTGAAGAAAGCTTCAGCTCCCCCCATTTCTTTACTTGTCCCCCTTGAAGCATCCATGAAAAATTGTTTAAAAGAAATATTCTGAGATTCTTATCTGAGTTTCTGCCTATTCCCAGTCAAAACCTGATACGGAACTCAAAGTGGTAAGAGCTCCAGTAATGTTATTCAAAATTTCTGATGTAAATAATACCAGAATCTTTTCCTTTAATTGTCAGTTAGTGTCTTTTACCAATATTCTTCCTGCTTAATGCCATGGTAATTTTGACTGCAAAGTCCAGTAATAAATACAGCAAATGAAATGCTTGCTAGTCAAGACATTTCAGAACAAATATTAAAACTAATATATTCAGTTTTTCATACATTTTCCTGATGAAATTTTCCTGCATGATTTCATCTGCTATACTTTCACCTTGGATTTACATTGTAGATATCAGCTGTCATTATGAAAAGAAAGTACAGCTTTGATTTTTTGTTGTTTTATTCACAATGTTGGTTAGCCAAGGAATAGTATCTAGCAGTAGTTTCCTTTCTACATCACTGACATATATGCACTTTGTTAAGAAAAATCTTCAATTAATTAGCCTTTAAGGAGCACTTGATTGTATTTGTTATACGAGAAAAATGGGTGTGATTGAAAATAGGTGTAATGGCACATCTATCCATATACATGTCTCTAACAGAGATTTTAGAGTTGGGATTGTTTGTTTCACTTTTATTTTAGGCAGTGCAGTCAAAGAACATAGAAGGCTAAACTATTAAATGTAATGTCTCAGTTATTTCAGTGTCTCAGTCATTAAATGACAAACAAACCAAAACAAACAAACATACAAAATCATCACAAAACAAAATCCAAAACAATCAGCAGATGGTTTTCTCCTGGAACAACCTCTCCCAGTCACGGTGTGGGGTGAAGAGAATGGGGCAGGGATTGTTCCCAGAAGGCAGTCATCTTGCAGCCACACTGCTCCTGGATCTGACTGTGTAGACTCACAAGGATAAGGGCAATCCCACTGGTCTCATTGCCTTGACATGGTCCCAGGCATATTTATTGTACAGAGAGTCTCTGTAGCAAAATCAATAAAAGTACATCAAAGACTTTCTTGTATTTTTCTGCTGATATGAATAGAAATATAATTTTGATTACATTGTCTGGAGTTATATATGTGAGCAAACCAATAAAAATGTTCCATTTATAAAAATAAACTTGGACTAAGAGCAAGAACTAGTGTAGTTTTCTTCTTTTTCTCCAGAGATTTTGGTCTGCATTTGAAAACTCATGTAAATATATTTCCTACATTAATTGTTACTGCCACAATCCTCGCGTGTGTCATATTTTATCCAGTCCTTGGATTTACTGTTTACATTTCACTGTTCTGTCAAGACTCTTTCAGAAACACTTGATTTTATTTTCATCTTTTTTAAAGGAGGGAAAAAATGCCTTTCATTGGAAAAAAGTTGGAGGCAACTTCCAGAAGAAAAGACTATAATGAACTACCCTGTCACAAATACCTAGTGGAACTGAAAATAGAAAACAGAAGATTCATTACTCTTGTCTGCGTGCAGATGATTGTTTGAAAGGTCACCCAGATGAAAAACGTCCTCAAAACCAAAAATGTATGTCTGGTAAAGAAAATGACACTTGTAGGACAAAAAAAAATTTGCTATACTCAATATTTACATTAAGAAAATAGGTGATTTTACTGTTCAAATACATAAACTTTACTGTTAAACACACTGTCCTTACAGTAATAAAAAAATTCCACACATTAGTGTCTTATTTTCTTCTTTTATAATCACATAGACATATAATCAGACTTTATAGCAAATAATTGTTTCACCTAAGACAGCAAACTTTTTATAGATAAATCTACTCAACTGCACTGTGAACACTGATTAGGGGATGAATCCACAGTCTACAAAACAGTCTTGAATAATCAGCTACTTTTAAAGCTTTCTGTATTCTTGTCTTAGCTGTTTTGCATTCCATACTGCATTATATAAATTCTTTGCTGCAACTGCTGTCCTGCCACATTTCCACTGAAAAGTAATTCTATTAAAAGATGCATCGTGCTCTTTCAGCTCAAGAAGAACATTTTCTTCAGATAAAACCAGTGTTGCTACATAGGCTGAGAAGTAGCAAGACTACATGGATCTAACTGGAGAATGTAGATCAAGATTATGCTCCTCCATCCTCAAGAAAATGTGAAATATGAGGAATTTTAAGCTAATGTAAAGTCCATAAATAATAGAAAGAATTCCCTCAATTAGTTGCTGCTGCATCAGAGAGTGCTGTAGGGTATGCTCTGAATTCATAACTGAAAAAGAAACTCCGCAAAGGATTTATATGAACAAATTGCACAGCGTCTCAAAACCAGAAATATTCAGCATGCCATTTTTTTCCTAAATACCATAGCTATGCTTCTCTTGTCCTAAATATGTCAAGTCAACTGTTCTGTGTTTATTTTATGCATTGCATCACTAAATATCTCCTCAGCTGAAGTCATCATGGTTATATACCAGCATACAGGAGTCAACTGGCTGTTTAGTGATAACAGAAATGTTTTGTTGAATGACTTGCATAATTACACAGGGAGACACAATTTAGATAATGAGTTCTTTTTAGGATTTCTATGCTTGGCTGTGACATTACTGAAATCCTTGAGAAACTGGAGGTTTAGTAAGTAGAGGAAATCCTGTTAATGACAAAAATAAAAATATATACCTGAATGTAACTGACCTTAAAGAAATCTAAAGAGCTTTTAATTTAAAATATTACATTTCATAGAAATTGAAGAAAGAGATTTAATGCAGTAAAGAAAATTAGCAGAACTATACATAATAAAAATCTTAGTCCTTTTGGATGAAGTATCACTAGCTGATGAATGTCTGCTCTCAGTAGCTGGTGATCATCTACCTTTAACTGAAGTTAAATTTTAGCAATGATAAAATTAAAACTAGAAGAATTAGAATAAGAAAAGAAAAAATATTCCTTCTTTATTGAAGACCACATAAAGCCCAAGGATGTATATATATAATTGCTTAATCATAATCCTACTTACATGCCACATTCAGGCACAAGTATATGGGCATGTCTTTCTATACATGTAAACTTCCACATAACAATGACACAATAAATTTAAAGATTAAAAAGAAAGCTAAGCAAAAGTATTTACAGCTCTTCACAGCTTGCAAATCCTTTCTACTTCAACTTTAATCTTTACAGTTTGATAACACTGCTTTATAAATTGTCTCGTAATATTATTGCTTTGTCACCTTTCAGTTCTGAAACAGAAGAATTGCACTGCTCTGTGAACGTGTGGTGACTTATTTATTAAGAGCTAACAGTGCTCAAGTAAATTCTTCTCATTGAGTTATCCATTACAGTATAAACATGACCAAGCACACAGACACGGTCAATACTAAGGTACATAGTTGCTGTAAAACAGCTCCACTAACCAGGGCAAGTAATCCACCATTTTAAACATTTGAAGAACCAACCAATTAAGCACCAGATAAGGTCAAATATTATTGATTGTAAATTCAAGTGAAATTCTTTTTGCTGCTTTTCCTTCTTTTGATTTTGCTTGTAATCCAAGTATTATTTCCTTGAAAGTACGCTTTTTTTCCAGTGGCTGCACTTACATAGCAATAGGATATGAATGTTCTCACAGAACAACGTAATGATGCATTGACTTGAAGATCAATACTGCTACAAAACCTTGGAGACAGAGCAATAAAGAGGAAAACACATTTTTCAAAATCCACTAATAGTCTAAGTTCTACAGCTTTTAAGCAGCAGGGTTTGACAATCCCATGAACTTTTCTAAAAACTACCAGATAACTATATTTTGGTAATTGGGGAATGCTAACAAAAGTTGATTTCATTTTTATTCCATGGACAGTGAGGAGTGAGTCTAAAATATAAGGAGTAAGTTGTTCTTAATGAACACATTTCTGTGTCTTGTACACAGTAATTCTCTGCTACAGTCTAATCCAATGCTTTTAACATACAGAAAAGTCCAAGATATCAACTACAGGTTAGATATGCTATGCATTGCTCTGTTGTTCTTTACTCTTTTGTTGCTTTAAAATCTTCAGTGAGATGTAACTCTCACAGTTTGGAGGGCAGAAATATTATATATTACAAAAATTACCCAGATGCAAACCTGTTTGCAATAAAAGCCACATTTACTGTTCATAATTTTTCTAACCCTTTTATTCTTGGCCAAATTCACATAAAAAGCAATTTTTTTATAAGTAATTTTTCTTATACGTTATCCTGGGACATCTTGTCTGCAAAGGAGTTAAGATCATCCATCTTCCCTTCCAGAAACATTGTCATATCACCAACATGTGGCTTCTATTTTGGACCCACTAAAATAATAGAGTGAAAATATTCTTTCGCAGTTGGTAAGGAGACCACCTCCAAGCTTCTTTCTTCTAAGACTCTTTCAGAGAACAAAGTCCCTTTGATGAAGTTTTACAGTGGCCAGACATGCCCTACATCAAGTTCCTGAATGGGAGTCTTCCGCACAGAGAAGGAAAAGGGAAACCTTGATTTCTTTGCCTTTCTGCAGTTCTTGGGGGAAGACCTACCTTTGAAACTCCAAACCGGTAGGGACTAAGTGTATACTACAGCAAACTTCTAGATTTTGCGATTCAAAATAAGCAAGTGAACCCTCTCGTTCTGACAGTCATTTTTTTTTCACTTTGAGCAACTGACTGTAATTTATTTAAAATTCACTATAAGTTCTATGAACACCAATAATGAGGGGGGTTAACAGCATTTATTTTAAGCTTCTACAATAAAGTAATTTATTATATTTTGTATAATAATCTGTATAATATAGATCTGCCCTTCTGGTTTGCATATTTTCTTTTTTTCAGACACATTTGGCTTTTCTCTGGCTTTCTAATACTAATTTCATTTACCCTAAAATCATTAATAAACTTTTTCTTTCTACTGAATTTTTAGGCTGCTATTAAATTAGTCAGAGTCTCATATGTATTCTCATCTATCCACAGGTAGAATGATACGCTGATGTATTTTTATCTGTCTGTCTTCAGAAAGGTGTGAACAGAGACATGGAAATATCACATATTTGGAGAAATGCCACCTGGCACAAATCAGTCACTAGGTGGCCGGATATTGTGAAGAGAAACAATTGGCTAAATAGAAAATCCACTTACTAGAATCCAGCAGTGCATATGACTTTCACATTTAAAAGGGAATAAATTATTGTCTTGGTTAATGGTTTTGATGGTGTTTAACATTTTATCCGGTTTTGCCTGTCTCACTAACATAATCTGTTATAATTTGCCTGATGTTTTATTTCTTTGTCTGTTTGTTGATGTTTGTTTTTTTTCCCCAATCCATAGCAAATGAAGAATAAGAAAAATTACATCTTGTTTTTCTTAAACAAGGCACTGGTACTTTTTATGGGACTGCACGGACCAACACAGACAATCCCTTTTAGCAATATGTTTGAAATTTAAGGTCAGTATAAAATGGAAGCTATCATAGCTTCTCAAACATAATGGTGTCCATACTGTATGTCCTTCTCAAACATACATAGTATCTCAAACATGACCCATGTCAACAGCTCCTATAACATACACATTCCATCTGCCTATATTTGTTCTAGACTTTTCTATAGGTCAAAGAGAAACTGAAGTGAGAAACCAATTACCTGAGCTAGCATGAACAAAACATAAATTTTGTAGCAGATTTGCTAGGCCTAATTGAAAACTTTCCATTAAAATGTGGAGCTTTTCCAACAGAAAATAGAACTTTCCATGATGTAAACATCTCTCATTTTTAAAAGAAAAGAAAGATTACTTCAGATGAAGATCCAATAAGGTCAAGTAACTGATAATAAGGAACCTGCATTGCAGATATTTTGATGTACAAGCACATATTTCTGAATTAAAATACTTGATCCTTGGCTAGAAATTATTTGGTTTGAATGTTTTTGCCCAAAAAAGGTCACATTTACTTTTCCAAATACCTCTTTTTACATGATTCTGGTATATTATTTGAATTATATTGAGGACGTATTTGACTTTGAATATTTACCAAGCTTCTCCTCCCTGTTTTAACAAGAAAGCATATAAATGAGGAAAATTAAACTAGTATTGACAAACTTTTCAGGCTACTCCAGCTGTAGTCTTATGTTAGAGGCTGCGAAGCTTCATAGGTGAAAAATTCTGATGAAGTCCTACTCTCTGTTGCCCTCTGCCAATGCTAGTTTCAAGTCCCAGACCGTGGCAGAGGGATCGTTCACTTTGGCAACCTTAAATATGACAATGGAGAATGATCTGCAAGAGTCAGGATATCCAGTAGCAAGTGAAATGAGGAGGTGCTACCCATAAAGCTAATATGATGAGACATCTGCAATAAACTCTACAGGTGTAAAATTAGATTGCATTTACTGTGCATCATCTCACTTTTGCTTGTCCACAAATTCTGTTCTATTGGGAGCACTTGTCAAACACCTGCTTTTTTTTTTCCCTTTAAAAGAAAGGCAACTGCAAAAAATTGTGTTCTTTTTCTTCTCTATATTACATTCATTCTTGTATGGACACCCAAGATATACTGTATTTATACTGTAGTTCTAAAACCAGCTCTGAAAATACTTGCAAATGGGATTAAATACATTTTCTTAATTTAGTGAAAGTGCTGACTATATGTAAAATAAAATTTGGCATCCATGCAATTCCTTCATAATTATTTACAATGCTCATGAATGTATAAGTGAAAGTACTCTAGTTTGTAAGACGATTTCCTTTTGGGTCTCCTGGATCTATGGATTTAGATTCCCAAATCTAATAGACTTATTTTTTAAGAGGCCATCTCCTTACACTCATCAAAACATTATCTGACTGCCATGCAAATTCTAGTGAGTTTGCCTTTAAAAAAAAAA
>VXAU01001264.1:48712-72965 GCA_013399695.1 Formicarius rufipectus
AATAGTGTGTCTTTACATTTGCTGGCCTCCCTACTACTAATGAGGAAATATAGCACATTTTCTAGGAAATGGCATTACTATATAATTGTCCAAATATTTTTTGATTATTTGTTTGTTGTTGTTTTGGTTTGGTTTGGTTTTTAAATATTTTATTTATTTGTTATTTGATGTATAAGTGCTGTGGTTTTCCAGTAGTAAAATAATGTTTTAGCTCACCTGGAGGATGTGCAGGCTTTTTAAATTGTACCTAGTGTACTATTGGGGGAAAAGGGGGGGGGGGGGTTACAGCTCAATCTATAGAAAAATAATAAATAAAATTAAAAGAAATAGAAAGTCACTCTGCTTAAAACTATTATAATTTTGCAAGTATGATTTAAAGTATAATGAAGCCAAATGAAGACTTGGAATGATCTTAAATTAGTATTGGAAGAAGTTAAAATAATTTAAATGGACCACACTTGCATTCACATTTGTGTGGTTGTTTCTGAATTCAGGCTCTTTCCTTTAAATGCAATAATAACTTGACTATAATAATAATAAACTTGACTATGTGATTGTAGGGCCAGATCCACAAGCAGAGGGCAAATAGGTGACCATTTTATTATTTCTGTATTTAATACTTCTTTAGTTCTACTCACTTGGCAATGTTAATTGTGTTTGCTTTGTGTTTTTTACTAGCCAGATAAACTTTGTTAAAATACTTCAAATAAAATGCCTGGGAGAGTTTAATAAACATCATAACAAAAGGACAAAAGGTGGTGTTGGACAGAAATTTGTCGCATTTGTACCTACTGATAAACTATTAATCTATAACACACTTGGTGTTGTCATAAATAAAAGTCTAATTAAACTAAAATTTCGATCTTATGTATACATTAAAATTCAATTGCTTGAAAAATTATGTATTTAATTTGAACATTGAGAAATGACAATGTAATATCTGAATTCTAAATAACCTTGAGAATTTCAAGTTGGGGGCAAAACTTTCATTCCAAGGAATTACTGATTAAAGAAAATGTTGTTCTTTACAAAAATTTAAAATGTGAAAACAGCCACATTTTCCCATTTGAAATCTTAAAATCTCACTTTTTTATTACTTATTATAGTTTTCACCTAAAGTGCACATACTAACATATCCTTTAGAATCAAGTCCACAAAAATTTTTAAAAGCAAACACATGGAAATTGTATTGAATTACAAAGCTGTAATAAGTGAAATTAGTTCATTATAATTATTTTCTATTTAATTGGTAAAAAAGAAAAGAGAAATAAATTCAATATGTCCTCTACTATACATGTATATCAACCACAACAAATTCATTGCATTGAGAAGAAATCAGGGAAGTCTACTTTTTCAGTAGGAGTGAGGAGATTATTGAAAAATCTTTAAGTACTTGAATGAAAACTGTGTATAAAGACTGACTCACAGTTCAAAACACTTTATTAGTAAACTGAATTACCATAGGAAAAATAGAATCAGCGTGGAATCAAATCTCTCAGGAGAGCTAAGACAATACTGAAGGTAATAACATCAAAGACTTTAATACATATGGGTATTGTAGGAAGATGATATAGTGTCAAATGCATTATGTATGAAATGCTACTCACAAGCAAGAATTCAATCACAAAATCCATGGCCTGATGATCTCTTACTGGAAGGAACACAGCATCTGACAATATTTAATTCTTGCACACTGAACAAGCATAATGATTACAAAAGTTCAAGTTCATTTAAAGACAGAAATCTCAGAAAATAAGACTGCTCTTGAGAAACTAATAAAATCATAGGACTTTAAAAAACCTTCTTAGGTTATATATTCTAGTCCTTTCTGCAGGTAGATCAGTTATATTTATGGCATTTTTGACAGATGTCTGTCTTACCTGCTCTTAAAGCCCATCAGTGACAGAGACTTTGTAATCTACAAAGAGAAATTCTTTCTGCATACTTCCATACTGCTCGAAGATTTTTTCCTGCTATTTAATATAAATCTTCCTTACTGCATTATCGTTTTGTCCTATTTGCTATATACATGGAGAATAGACTTTTCAGCAGACTGTTATGTATTTTAAAACGTCTGAATACCACTGTCTTCTCCCCTTTCTGACAAGTATAATTTCCACAATCTTTACAAGCAGATCACTGTTTTGAAATCTCTTCTTGATCTCTTCTGTACTCTTTCCAAATGGTCTGCATCCTTCAGCTTAGAGTTCTGCTCAGAATCAACTGAAAGAGTTTCTTTCTTTCCATGGACTATTAAGGGAGCCTAGGGTTATTAGCCTCCCAAGGATAAAGTTAATCTTTGTGAAGCACTGAAGTAAATAAATTGTATTTTGTAGTGTCTTGCTAGATGTCTGCAATGTAAGGACCATTGCTCCTAAAATAGCTCCCTGACTGTTATTGTATGGTGAATTATGTGAATGACTTGTTGCTATATTCACAATACAGATGGTCTCAAAACCCACAGCCATGTAACTTTATTATGTGACTAGATTCTGAAGTGTGCTACTCAGCTCTTTTATTAAACCTACCATGTGGAATACTTCAGTTCAGCAGATGGGAGTCTCTAAGTCATGTTATGAATCAGAAGGCACTCACTGGGTATGAACTATTTGAAAAAAACCTTCACTGAGAAATAATCAGGACCTGTATCTGAAAATATCTACCATCCCATGCTGTTCTTTTACTCATCATTATTTCATTGAGAATGTTTTTTGTTTGTTTGTTTGTTTTTTTTGTTGTTGTTGTTGTTGTTTTCACGCGGGGAAATTATTGTGTGCGTGAGTGTAATGTGATAAAAACCAGCATCAATTTTGGCTCTTCAGAATATTATTTTTATAACATCTGGTTGCAAATTCTAAACCTTCCACACCTTTTGCTCTTAGGCAACATGTTGTCTCATAGTCTTTCAATGCTGCCTATTGCATCAGAAAAATAAAACTGAAATTCAAAAGTAGAAGAAAATATGTTGCTGCACACAATATTTCCTCAATGTTGCTGTGGTAGGTCAGCCAGTTCTGGAGGACCATACTCTAAATACTTAATTAACCACAGTGAAGAAACAAATACCAGTCCTGTCCCTCTTCAGGTCAATTTGAAAGGCACTACTACAATATATCAAAGTACCGGGGCAGTCCGTAAAAATATATGACAGTTACAATTTTTCAACTCATATATCAAAGTCATAATTCATCACAGTGAAAACATGCAGTGTTTCCTCAAAAAGAACCCCAAAATAATTCTACTCCTAGGATTCTTTTCTGAAGAACAATAATAATATTGCTACCTGTAGAACTGGTGGGTCGTTTCTCTTGTCTCAGTACAGAACTGATGAAGATGAATTGCATACAAAATGAAATATCCAATGTGGAAATATAAAAACACAGAAACCCAAGACATACAATCATGAGAAGTTACTAGTACACTACCTTTAGTCAGTGGTCTATTGCAATAGGTTACCTTTGGTAACTATCTATCTCATGTCGGATGAAGTTTAATAAAGATTAGGCACTCAATTAATTCAATAGGAATCCTTCAGCTGACATCAGCTGCTATTGAATTTGGCCCTAGAACAAAAAGGATTGTATGAGAACATCTTTCTGAGAGGTTTTCTTTTATTATTTTAAGGGAAACAGCATTGAGGACAGAGGTAAAGATGTTCTTTGGTATATGTCCTGGATGAATAAAGCTATACAGCAATATCAATAAAGTAAGATTACAGAAAATAGTGAGGCATGTTATTTCCTTGTAGCTGGTATTACAAGCAAGTCATAAATTCAGTCATGTGTCACGGTTCGGAAGGGAAAGAAGGAACAGTCCACGCGGGGAAGGGGGTGAAAAGGCATGAACACTTTATTAAGGAGAGCATGGGATACTTATAGGGTTTGGTCGGAGGGTTCTAGAACTTGGGTGGAGTTAGGGGCGGAATGCAACAAGAAAGGAAAAGGGAAGGAGGGTTTATAACTTATAAGGGAAAACTGGGAATGGCTTAGCCTTATAGGGTGGAGCTGTATTGCTCCACCAGCCAGCCAGTGAGGTTTTAGGGGTACATGAACCAATCAGGGGGCTGTAACCGGGGTTCCCATAACCGGTCAGAACAGTTGGACATACAGAAATAATAGAATGGTATTAATTACCTATCTAATACAGCTTTTATCTTAACTATAACACTTGAACAGTATGAAAACTTGCAAGAACAGCAGCGCTATGGCAAAGGGTATACAACAGGTGTTTGTGGCAGCAGCAGACAGTTTCATCTATAGGTAAAAATTATTCTCTCAGCAGTCCCTGACGGGTGTCTCTCCTGACAGTCATGCACACATATGCACATAAGTGCACGTGCACACACACATTTCTGTTCTAGTGCTTCAACCAGGGTCATTCTGTGCAAAATAGAACTCGCACTCCAGATGTTGAAACCAGAGTAGTGTTTATTAATCTCAAGATGTGATGTTTATAAGGGGCAATCACCTTTATGACTGCCACTCAGTAGATCTCACAGAACTCCTTATGTTGAACAAATGTTGATTGCTAACACTGGTGCATTGTCATTGTACTTGACATTGCATGCTTTTGACACAATTTTTAAAGCATTGGTTTCCACACGGGTTGCTCACAAATCTGCACCACAAAAAAATGAAGACAAATCCAATCTTTCCTAAATTTAAAATACATATTTTAAACTCACAACCCTGGGCGATTTGAAAATACACTGAAAACAGCATGAACTCATATACTTCATGGTACCCAACTTTACATAAGAAGAATCCAAGGTAAAAGTGATTTATATGCCTTGTAGATTCTGATATCATCCTCCCTAATCATTAGCATACAAACATATATGTTTTATTTGTATTCTCAGGCAGCTTGATCCAGCTCTATCAGAGTGGGGTTTTTTTCCTTGAAACTGAAAAAATCTTTACTTATTAGACATCCAAAACACAAGCCAATTTTTTGATACAATCTCTGATCAGAGAAAATCTTTGACAGCAAGCTGAAGATAATTCATTCAAATGGGGTAATGCTGTTTTCTGAAATACTCAAGTTAAGATCTTCTATATTCCTATATTACCTAAGCAATGAGATAATCTGCATAAAAATATACCCCACTGTGTGTTTCTACTGAATCAATACTACTCTCAACCTACACAAAAGCACCGTCAGAGTGTATTAAGCAGATATACCTGCAGTGTCACAGTTTCCCAATTGATATGAAGAGCTGTGTGTAAATCTCATAAATTCACTCCTAAAGTTCTCCATTTGTTCCAAGTTCTGCATTTTAACAGTAAATGTATTTAATTCAAACCAGTCTTTCTTCTTTATAAATTGAAATTTACTACACAGGAACACAGTGGTTTGAATTTAATAGGTGAATGAGAACAGTGCAGATGGTTTTTTCCATAAAGGAACACATGCTTTTCTTTTTAGCTATTAAGAATACCACTTCATAATCCCAGATCTGATAAGACATCCACTTAGAACTTGAAAATAATGCCTATATAGACTTTTCAGCTGTGTTACTGACTGTGTCTCAGTGCTCAGATAGGATTCAGAAGACTGGAATTCACAGAATCACAGGATGACCTGGGTTTGAAGGGATCCTTAAAGATCATCTAATTTCAAACTCCCTGTCATGTACAGGGACTCCTTTCAATAGACCACATAGCTCAGAACTCCATCCATCCTGGCCTTGAATACTTGCAGGGATGACTCATCCATTACTTCTCTGGGCAACCCATTCCAGTGTCTCACCACCTTCACAGAATTGATAATTATAGTTTTGTTTCCGCCCCAGAAACTTACAGTTCCTGAAGAAAGTTGCAAATCTAGTGTAAATGTTTTAATGTCTTTTATGCTGAATTTTCACTGAAGGGTAAATTTCAGTCCTTTCAGATCTATGCTTATTTTGTCACCATCCAGACCCCTGTCTGTCACCACTGGCTATGCCTATAATAGCAAGCAGTTTGGAGCAACAGGAATGGTTTACTAAATCATGCTAGCTAGTAGTACTAAGGATCTTACAAAAGCTGCTGAGGGGAGGACTGTTGCTTTGAAATTTTTTTTTATCTGGCCCTGTGGACTGAACATCCTACCACATGAAGGCCCTCAAAGGTCCAGTGCTTGGTTCAGATGCCAAAGAAGGTAAGAAAGTATTTGGTGCATACCTGCCAGAATTTAGCTCTCTGTGAAAGAAGTTTACTAACACCAAAACACTAAAACTGCTCTGCAGATCAAAACAATGGAGAAAAAAACCTAAGTGAAATCATCAGAGTATTTGTTTTAAAATAGTGCATTTAATAATTCAAACCAAAATACTAATGCAGGTGTATCCACTAGAGAATTACTGTTAATTTTTTTTCCTTCACCCATGTGGGAAAAAAATAACATTGACAGAGAAGTAACTGTAAGCCACTTCTAAGTTGAAGTTCCACACTACTTATGAGCAGCTTTTCAATCTGACATGACTAATCAGGACACCTTAACAAGAGAAATAATAACATTTCATGTATTCACTACAATATGTCATTTATCTCTTTTTCTGCATAGTTTTTAATATTGTCAATATGACACATGGCTTAAAAATATAGACATCTGTCAGCTATGACCATTGATATTGGTGCAGGAAAACACAAAAGAATCCCCAAAAAAATTAAAAAATAAAGCTTATTTTGAGGTAAATACCAGTGGAAAACACAAATTGCTACATAGTTCTGATGGCTGAATTTGAAACACAAAATACACTTTCGACACATTATTCTCATTCTTTTGCTCAAGTCATTTCCTCATATACAAATAAAGCAATGTAGTGATAGATTTTGTTGAGAAAGTAGATAAACGCAGGTTTAATGTCATGTCCTGAAACAGATCTGGTCATTGTCTCATAATCTCATACACTAGGCACAATGAGCCCAAATCTCTTATCCTGACCAAAATGGGTAATGTGGTCAAACCCTTGCAAAGCACTGAAAGGCAGAAAACTGAGTATGAGAAGTGGCCCTTTTCTGACTATGTTGACAAATGTTGACAGTGTTCATGGACTATTCAAAATTATTCTGCTCTTAAACTTTTAAAAATTACTGAATTGAGAAAACAATACTTTTGTTTAAAAAAAAAAAAAATCCATATCCATATGGTCAGGTTTTGATCTTTCCAATCCCAAATCTTTCTCAGACATGTTTTTTCCTACTATTCTCAGTAGGGGTGTTGAGGTGGTTTGGAGGGTGTCATGGTTTTTTTTTTTGTTTTGTATTGTTTTGGTTTTTTGTTTTTTTTTCTTTTCTGGGATTTGTTTGGAGGGTTTTTTGCATTTATTTTCTTATTAAAATTAGATGAGTATAACTGTTGCTGGATATGATATTGTAAGGATATCCTAAAGATAAATATATAGAATGAGTATGGGCAGAGTGCAATCAAACAACTTAGCTGAGAACAATTAACAGGACAAAATAAATTTGTAAAATTTTCTGTGTTATTCAGGAAAAAAAAAAGCCAATCGCCTAGAATTTTTAAATACCCTTGTATGATTAATATTTTCAACATTAGGATTCCTGCCACTTTTAAGACATACTGTAAAGAAAATGCAATGCTAAACTTTGTCATTCTAAACAGATTTTCCCCTGTAAACACAGAATTCACTGGGAAGAGAGGTCAATAGTGTTAGAAAAATTTTTTCTTTCCATTGCGATAAATTTTTAAGGATGTTTAACTTAACAGAAGTTGTGTCACAAATCTTGCTAGTAAATTATCTTCATCACTGCCAAGTAACTAAATAAAGGTTTTTCAGCAAAGCTAAAATATTAGTTTATCTGAACATCAGCTGGAAGTTTATCACTTCCCTCCTTTAGAAGTTTAACACAGATGGCAAAGAGAATATGTTTAAGGCTTTTATGGAAGTAATGATGAGTTCAGTTGTACAACAGATTGAAATCGGATCTTCTCTGCAGAAGGATTTTTTCCCCCGATGTTAACAACTGAAAGAATATATTAGGGTTATATGGGAAAATAATTAGGAATAGCTACTTTCTACCCAGCACATTAAATTGTTAGTTTTTTTGACAGCCAGAGCCGAATTACTGACATACACTGAGACATGGATTGTATGGGAAGGGAAACACAATTGCCAAAGAAAAGATTAAAATAAAAGGGGTGGAGGAGGAGGCAGAGGGGATGGATGGGAGATGGGGGAGAGGGATGGGCATTGGAAGATCTCTGTCACAGAAAAACATTTGCACAAAGGAAGACCAACTAGTAATATGATGTTATAGCCTTCGAACCTGCAATTTGCAGATTGATTTCCCTGCTCTATTTGCATAGTAGATGTAAAGACTATGCTGAAATCCAGGAAAATTTGATTGTACATGTGCCAAAGTGAATTGAGAATTTGAGTCAAATGCCTGCCCTCGTTATAACAAATTTATAATGAAAAAATAGCTCTGCAAGGCATTTCTTTGTAAACACATCCAACAAATTTTGCAGCTACACATTTCAAGAGTGTAGGCATGCACGATGAGTCTTCCTCACTAATTTAGCTAGTTCTTGTAACAGGACTGAATTTGTGCAGCTTTAGCCTACTATGATAAGCATGAATGTCACACATCTTGTTATATTTCTCTCATCTTTGTACTCTCTGTTGTTTGGGGGTTTTTTGGTTTGTTTTTGTTTGTTGTTGTTTTGTTTTTTTTTTTTTAATTACTTATTGTCTCTATTTCTGTCTCATGTTTGGCAGGCCTGTGGCTGTTCCTACAGCAGAAGATAGAATTACTGAAAGGCCTTCTCTATTCCAAAACAAGAAATATTTCTCAAATGCCACACATAGTCTGCTTGACTGATAGATGTACCACCTCTGGAGCAAAACTCGCCACTCTTATTCCTCAGTCATCTATGTTTATTTGGAGAAGTTGGCTTTCTCCCTTCAGATACTTGTCAACATTTTCAGAAGATGTTTTAACTGGCACCCCATCAGCTGACATATCTAAGGCAGAAAGCCTGACTAGCTGTGAAAGATGTGACTCCTAGCCCCAGCAAGATTCAAAGCGCTGGAAACCGAAACAAACCCCTTAAGAGCATATGTTACCCTACTTGCAATGAAGTTTTTGTGACATCCTTTTAATTGCAACCATATGACACTTGCTTGTAAGCCAGAGGCACTGAATATGAGAGAAAATTCTCATGTGAAGTACTAAGCTTTGAGTTTTTAAAGGTACTTTCTAAACAGATGAGTGGCTTTACTTGTAGCACAAAATAAATCAAACCCCAAAAGTTTTTTCCAATAGTGTAGTTCTATAGATTGGGAATATATACAAATCATCCTTGGCAAAGCATAAATACAGCTTAATAAATAAATAAATAAAGCCAGAAAAGGGAAACTTTAAAACAGTGCTAACAAAATCCCTCTTTTGTGAATAGCTTGGATAGGTGGGAGCAGAGTTAATCACACAGGATTTGGACAGAAGGAGGCAATGTGATGGATTGTTTCTAATAAGTGAAAGCATATGGCATGCCAGAATACTTAGACTCTACTGTTAGCCTTAGCTGTACATGCGTTAAAGTAGTATTCCCCCAGATTCATGTTTTATCTAGAATAAATGATAATTTATTAATGTCTAGACCCTGCCTCAAACCTTCTTTCCTGTTTTCCTTTTCTTAAAAACATCCAACACAAGTTTCAAATATTTTTATCCATCTCCACTCCTCTCTTCACCTGTTTCTATATCCAAACACACTTTAAGTGATTTAGATAACAGTTACCTGACTGATTTATTTAGTAATAAGGTATGAAGCTCCAGATTTGTTGCCATTAGTACGTCTTGCTTACACTGTGTGGGGTAGGAATGAAAGACAGCTGTACATGACAGTGTTATGAGAACTCAGAAAGTGAGATGACATGCTGAGATATGTAATTTAAACAAAGTGTGATTAATTAAAAAAAAAAAAAAAAAAGGGAAACTCACAGAGTCCTCACTTTAAAAGAGCATGAGTAATATCAAAGTATCAAATGGGAAAAACCAGAAAAAACAGAAGCTACAATATAAAGAATGAAATAAAATTAGAACTTGTGTGTGCTAGATTAATGTCAGTAAAGATTCCCAAGTTTAGCCCTGGATATAATTTGGTCCCTGAGTCAGAAAAGCACTTAAGCATGTGTTTAAATCTATCTCTATTTAGAGAAGCACTGTAGCACATGCTCATCTACAAGCATGAGTTTTAAGAGCCATTGACCTCTGCGAAACTTAAACACAAGCTTTAAAATTTAATCATGTAATTAAAGCTCTATTTTGAAGAAAGTTGTTTCCATGAAAGGGGACCTTTGCCCTGTACCTTCAAGTGGTTAAATTGAGAGAATTCAAGAAATGAAAGCCTAACATTGAAACAGTGTTGGAACACTGATGCTTAAAAAGCAGAACAGAAAAGAAAAAATGGCGGAGAATTAAACAGTATTTATGGCATATCCAGGTGTAAAAATTTTGCTTTAAACAACCATATTTCTCAAATAATCATGGTTAGGAAGAGGCTTACCCTATTTTTGTGTTCAAGTCCCACAGATTGCTAAGTAAGTGTTTTTCTGTTTACTTATTCCTGTGCGATTTGGTTCATCAGTTAGCACAGGCAGGAATAAAATTATTCTCCCACTCTTGTTGCCATGTTGTGAAGATCCTGCCTACACTGTGGTTTCCTCATGGCTCTCAGGAAAGAACAAACCTGGCAAAACTATTGTCTATGTCCTTGAAAAACCTGATAAAGTTTTGCAGCCTCCTATCTCTCAGAGATTAAAAAAAAAGTTGCCAGCTTGAAACAACACAAAGATAACATTATGAAAAGATTGTCCAGTGATTTTGAAAACAGCAAAGTTAGGAAAGAAGCTTTAGCAAGACACGACTGCCAAGTCCTGATCAGCATTTTTATTTTGGGAGTGATATTGAGAACATCAGATGTTGAGACTATCCCTGGCTCATATTGGAGTTGTGTATGAGATCTGCAGAAGACTAATGAATTTATCATCTCCATCAAAAAATGAACTATCAAAACACAAATGAGTTGCCCAAAGGGGCACTAGAAAGCTATGTGAGGAAGAAAATTGAATATATACCAATATATTCCCAGATTAGCTGCACAGGTAGAACCATTTTTTTTAGAGAAAAAAAAATTGTAGAAAAAGCGGACAACATTTTTTTTTGTATACACATGCAAATATTGCAAAACAAAAGCAAATCCAAGAAAAATACTTAAGAAAAACATACAAAGAATAATTGTTAAAGTAAAAATAGAAATAAAAATACCTTGATTAAAAACTAAGCTTTTGCATACTAAGTACTTTGCTAAGTGAACTGAACAATTAAGAAGATAAACTGTATGCACAGTTCTTAGAAAGCACTTTTGAAATATATGGAAGAGGGTTAGGCTGAATGTCAGAAAACATATTTACTACCCCAAACCAAAAATAAAAATAAATGCAGAAAATTTATGTTTGGAAAGAATGTTGTATGCAGCATTAAAATGCCAAACATGAGCTTTCTTTCATGAACTGCTTGGATTAATATGAGAGGGTATGACTAAGAGCAGAAGATACAGTTATTCAAAATTTTAGACATCAGTGGGATTCATCTCACCTAATCTTATGTGTGTAGCAGTGACATCAGAGGGTGGATAATCACTGCAAAGCAACTGTTACCTTCAAATGGCAGCTCTTTCCTTTCCAAAATGATTTTCAATGACAGGCAGCATCATAGCTAAATTAGAACCAAGGCTCAACATGGAACATAGCACAGTTTTGTAGGAAGGCAGATTAAAACATCTCATCAAAACTGGACTGTCTAGAAACTCTTTTCAGTACCAAATTAGCTTAGAAATCAAATTTACTTGTAATGATGGTGATTGTTACTGCAGAAATTTAAATTTCTTCCCCATTCAGAATCAGGTGACTATACTCATAACACCAGCACTTCAATAGAGTGACACTTCTAGGAGCAAGTGTGGTCAAAGGTGAGAACATCTTTAGGTAGTTCTGCATACCTTGAAACTGAATCACTTTCTGCAGGTACATCTTCCCCTAAAAAACAGCAAGCTAGCAGTTAATAAACTTCTAGTGAGGCACCTGACAAGGTATCAAGTAATAGGATGAATCTAAGCCTAATTATATAGACAATCCTATCTGTAGACAACCTCTAATCCACTAAGAAGCTTTCCTGAAAATAAGCTAACCATAAACTTAATTTTTCCTTCTCTCAAAATGCTAGTTCTTGAGCACCTCAGTCCCTGATTATAGAAGAGTGTATTTTCTCAGTAGTGTCTTATAAGAATTGCTAGTTCAAAACTTACTTTCGATACATATATTTTGTAGTGAATTTTCTCCTTAGAATATTTCATTAAGCTCTCTAAGAGACTTATAGTGCTCTTAAAAATGGATTGGTTTAGATCTCAGATTTTTTTTTTCTTCCTATGTCACCCAAACTCTAAATATTACAGCTCCAAAATTTTTGTCACCCCAGGCCTAATTTGCAAAGCATGTTAAATCTGAAATAATCTACAGTGAAAATCAGAAACAAAAATTTACTGAACGAGGGCAGAACATTGAACTACATCATCTGCTTCACATCCATTTGCTATGATTCTGTAGAAAAATTATGTGCAAAGGCTTCAGATTTGACATTTTCCTATTTAACAGAAAAATTTTGTTAAAGCAGAAACAGGATAAGAAAAACAACTAATTCAGAAGAGTTCATTTGGAGTACGTAACAAAAAAATAGATCTTACCAACTTCAAATATAGGAAAATCCTTATTATGAAACACATGAGATGAACATCAATATTTAAAGAAAGGGTTGTGATATTTCCGATTTGCTCAAAGACATAATTTAGAACTAGTGTAATTTATCCTCAGCATTCACAAATTACCTTCATTGTGGTTTACCACTATTCACATTATCTTTTCCTTGTAATGAAAGGATCATCAACATCCATTTGTTCCCTTTCAGAGGAAACAAAATTTTCATAATGAAAAGCAAGTTTTACAGGCTTTTTAAAATTCTGCCTACACACTCTAGAAACATGGCCTAAAGCATCACATAGATTAAAGTAGTCTTAATTAGTTTAGTTTTGAATTCAGTTAATTGTTAGTTTTCAGCCTAATAAGCTGTTTAAATAACAAGTTCTTAGATATCAAACAAGGTACATCTCTCTCTGCAGCATATTATTGGCAAACTCAGGTCAATAAAAGACTGAAATATACTATGTGCTCAGCTTTCTAGTAGAAAGGAGAACATTGGCTACTATCCTGCCTACTCATACCCATATGTGCTCAAGGACAAATGTAAATGAAGTGCATAAATTGAGAAGTTTATAGAAAAATTGAACCGTGGCTTGGAGAAGGAATTCATCTTAAATTAGTAATATCCACTAAGATTAACAGAGAGAGGACAGAAATCTTTTATCTTTCACAAAATAAATATTCCTAGGGAAGTACCAAACATATTCACTCATTTCAACACATTCCAAAGATTTCCTCAAAAAAAGTTAGCATTGATATTAATCCATCCAAAATACCATAATGCCTTCATCATTACATATATTCCTAACTGCACTGCTTTCTAATCTGCATCTCCTAATTCTTTTCACCCTTTTCCTCTCTTTCCCATTCCTCCTCACAAAATGTCCTCTGGCAATGTTCATTTTACATAGAACACTGAAAATATGTGGCCTAATGAAGAAGCTATTATAAAGCAGTTAATTTGCTTTAGCTAGCACTAGAATTTCAATTGAAGGTAGAGACCTTATTCCTGCTTCTTAAAACACAACTCAAAAAAAAGCATGTAAAGGAACTTCCATTTTCCCCTGCTGGAAAATGTCACTGAAGCTGCACAAAGCACTTACAACATATCAATATTTAGTCAGAAATAATTTGTACATCTGAGTCCAGGTGGCATTTTTGTCAAAATTTGGATGCATTGATTTGCACTGCTTATGCTCTTGGATATTTGTAAAATTACTTTTCAACAAGAAGTTAAAATTCAAAGCTCTATAAAATAATAACAAAACCTGTCTGAAACTCATCAAAACTTTCGTACAAAACTTCACAAAAAAAAAAAGAGGTAAAAATCTCTCTGCAATATACTACTGGCAGGTTCATACAATATACAACTATCTGCAATGATAGACAAATTGTAACATAGTGTTAGCTAAGATCAGTGAGAGCATAGCACTGGATTTAGTAGCATATATTTTAAAGAATTATCCACAGAATTTTCTCCCAGCTTCCTTCTAAATCAGTTATTGCTGCTGGCTATTTTGGGTATATTATTATATTTTTCTGTACTCTGTCCAGATAGGCACTTTCAGTGGAGTCCTAGGTACTGAAAGAACCACCCATCATCTGTTGTTTGCTTTGGCATGATGATCCTTCCTCTCCATGTCCTTGTGCATCACAGCCAGTTGTTTTATCTGGTCTAAGATAAGACATCACTTTTAGGTAGAAACCATATGTGTCTGAATACTCATTGTAATAACACCTCTGAGCACCTCTATTTCCAATTAAGTATTTTGCATGTTCATGGAAGTGGTTCTTTAAAATATCACATGTGTTCTCCACTGCTTAGTGTGTATTTTTCTACTGAATCACACTTAAAAAGTCAAATTAAAAGAATGGACATGCTTATCATACGGAATGAAAGGGCAAAATGACAAAAAAACAACCCAAACCTCTCCCAGAGGCTGCAAATGTCTGAAATAAACAGCAACCTTGACAAGGGTTCTGAAGGGTTGTAGGTTAAAAGTGAAAACATATCTGCATATACTCACTTTTTAGGTTATTGTCTTACATGTGACAACAGGTATGGTGTAATCGATACACAAAGTTACCACAGAACATCACAGACCATATCATACATAACAGCTAACGAAAAACAATCATTTGGTGAAAGAAATGGTAGATCCTTCAGAGGTCTGAGAAGTAGTGGCTACTTTGTACTGATGTTGAGACATAATGAGATGATAGAGAAAATCTCAAATCACATTTCAGAAAAAGATTTAGAAACCAGTGTTTGAAAACTGTACTTAGAGTTCTCCTAAGGCAAAGGCATTGAATTAGGCGATTATTATGGGCCTATTAATAAATCTTTGTAAAGAACTAGCCATTTCTCTAAAAACCTAAGGGACAAAAATCTGGAAAATAGGCTGCATTAATCCAATATTACATTCCTCAAGTTTCACATAGGACTAATTTGTGGCAAACTTATAGTAAAAAATACAGTAATTGATAGCATCAGGACCTCACAGTTTTTTCAGAGTTAAATCATATGAAACTCCCTCTCTCTCCAGACACTTGCAAGTGCTTCAGGAGTTGTTTCAAAGCAATATTAATAGTTCTATGAGTAATTGTTGCTGGAGGGAGACTGAAAAGGACCTTCCTGGGAACAAAACTGTAAATGATATTACATTCTTTCTCTCTGAATAAGCAAAAGTCACCAGATATTAAAAATATACTTCCCAAGAAACCTGAATTGCACAGAAATAGAAACGCTCATTCAAAATATGTTTCTGGGCTACATTTTTAACTCCTCTTTATAGGAATGATTATGGAAATCACTTTGCTGAAAAGCCTGAAGGAAAAAGTAGAGAACAGAACTATGTGTTTAAATGAAAATGGATTTAAACATGAAATATTGCAATTGTTTTTGTTCAACACTTTGGCAACATAATAACATTTTATAAAGGCTTTTCAGATCTTCTAGTAAAGGAATAACCTATCTCTGACTCATATAGCAATTATTAGCTCTTATAGTTCCGATGTAAGTATAGTATGATCCTTTCATCTCTTATTCCTGGGACTAAGAAACAAAATAATTATACCCAGTTTTAAGATCTGCTCAGTTTGTAACCTCTGTCTTTCCTTTACATTACTTTTCTACAACTCAAGCATCTGTGTTCTGCAGCAACCAATTTAAAAATATTCAAATAAATAAGACAGCAAAAGAAAACAGAACTTGCATATTAGGAATTAACTACATTCTCTGGCATTTACTCACTTTATAGTGTGGTATTAAAACATAAACTCATGCTGGTATTACATTTTAATGCCATAGTTTACCACCTGGTTACACAACCATCACATAAATCTTATAAAGCATCAGTATTTAACTCATATTTCCTACTTGTGTTCCCTACAACTCAGGATGTAAATTTACGTAGTCATGTAGTCAGTGTTCAATGTAGTTCATGTAGTCAGGTTCAAATTCCTTTCATGTAAAATACTTTGGTAGTAATATCTCCAGAACACAATGGTCCACAAAGCTGAAGATGGAACATACAACCATGAGAAAGATTGTAGCCAAAAGACCTCCAAAAGAATGAGCAAAGCATACTACAAACAAAAGTAAAGGACTGAAATATCTTCACTGGGACATTTTGATACAGGAAAGACAGGAGAATAAGCCTTTGAGGCTATGACTTACATATCCTGGAACTGTTCTCTGGCACTGAGAATGCCATCATGTAAAAGCTTATGCTGCTGCTATTAGCTCTTTTGCTCTGTAAAACAATCAGGTTAGGATGAGGCACATCTGAACTGCCTACTGGGGATGGTCTCTGGTCTGCTCTGACTGCTAGACTGTGCCCAGGAGCTGCTTGGAAGGGTCTCGTTTGGTCTGGGCCAAAACCACAGGAGGGACAAATATAACAATTTAACAACGTAGACAATTCAGTTCCAGTGGCTGGAAATATTCCTTAGAGCTGTTTTATTCAGGATAAATATAAATCTCTATGTTGTCACTAGAGATTTGCTATTGATAGTCAGGTTATATGGAAGGTATTTCAATGACATGTTTATGAATGACAGTATAAAGCCTTAATATAAAAGACAGAAGCATTGAGCAGATTTCACTTCTTATGGAGCAATAGCTCTTTACAGAGTACAATCAGGAAGACACTTGAGACCTCTGCTATCATAAACTGCACAAAATAAACCTTTCCAGGTTTGTTAAATTACATAGTAAAAACCAAACAAACAAACAAACCCACAAAAACACAAACAAGAACCCAACAAACAAAACAAACAAACAAACAAAAACAACCAACCAACCAAACAAAAAACATAAACAAACCACTACTATATTAGATAATATATTAACTAGTTTATTACATTGATTATATAATTGAAATAATCAACTTTAATTTAGACATATGCAGTTAGGTCAACAGTTCTTGAGTTCAAGATATTCTAAGCCATATGTTTTTAGAAACTAACAAACAACAAAAAACCCTATAGCCTCAGAGGCAATTACTTTAAGGTATAAAGTAACATGCTGACAGCAATATTACCAAACATAGCAAATATACTACAGGCTAGGCTATAGGCTTGTCACACATGTTTAAAATAAGATATGTTAAGCACAAATTCAATTAAACTATTAAAAAAAAAACTCTCAGATTTTTATTTATGAGATATTTTATGCAGCAAATAAAAAGCATCACTAGAGTTTCCTCCAACTCTGAAACCTTTTTATTATTTATAAGGAAACTTCTAAGCTGATGAACAAATTAAGAACTTGAATCTGATAAAAGTAACATACTCAACATTGTAAAACAAAATCAGGAGGTCCTATATAAATAATCAAACCACAAAGCTAAAAAATAAGAAACACAACTTGATTACTTGTGGAATGGCATTATAACCAGATTTAATTAAAAATAAGAACTGGTTTGCCATCTTACCTCCAGAAAAATAGGTTTAAATCAGGAAATTCCCAATCCTCTTATTCACTTGTCCAAACACAAAACAAAAAAGAAAAACAAAAAACCAACCAACCAAAACCAATCCCAAACAAACTCCAAACTCAATCAAAACGTGCTTCCATATAAATATGTAATTAATTTCTTAGAAAAATAATGTTTTATGTTTTATATAAAATGTATGCAAGCAAACATTCTGTTTACAGAATAAAGAAAAGAAACAAGTCCTTGGCCAAGTTTTGTTCTTGTACTTGTGCTATAAGACATACACAAAATCTGTTTTGTCCTGTTTTGACTTCCAGGAAATAAATGGGACAGTATATGTTCGATCAAAGTGATTAAATTACCTGAGACTTCCCCCCAAATCTGCCCCTGCTAGCAGTGAAATGAGGCCATGAGGATGAACACAATGACTTCCAGAACTGCAGGGGAACTCCTGGACATCCCCCTACTGACAAAGTACTTGAGCTGGCAAATATCTCCTTTTGGTCAGATATTTTAATACTAGCAGTTAAAAATTGTTTTGCCTGTAGTAAACAGAATTATTCTGGACATTTAAGTCTTGGTAGGAAGCAGGTCCTGGGCACAAGGACACCTGCTGCACAAAAGAATGGAGAAGTAAAAAAGTTCAAGTTGGGAGGGAGTCTCAGGAGGTCTTTGGTCCATCTTGTGCTCAAAGCAGCATCAGCCTCAAGATTAGCAAAGATTGCTCATGGTTTTATCAGGAGAACCTATAGGGATGCAGACCTCAGAAACCTCCAGGCAGACTATTCCTGTGCTTGACTGTCTTCATAGTGAAAACATTTCTCCTGCCCATATACAATCACTGACATTTATGCAGATACAATCTTACACTGTTGGCTTATTAGTAAACTAGTCTAGTATGCATGCAGACAAACTGCATCACATGAACTGCACAAGTGGTGTGACATCACTTGTAGTTGGACTGTAGCTGTGCAGGTTTCATGTGCTCATGTCTTGACATTTTAGGCGTGCAAAAAATAATGTCTTGTTGAAAATTAAGCGTATCTGAAAATGCATAAAAATACTTCACTCAGTGATCCACTGTTAGTGTAATTGTTAGTGTTCGTACCTTCATGAGATACCACTGTGTCTATAAACATATGGAAAAAGAAAATTAAAATTTTCTTCCAGGCAGTTGGTCAGGTTTCAATATAACACAGCAATATTGCCATGTGCAAGCCACCAAGCCCTCTTTAGGGTTATATAATGAAATTATGAACAACTTATTCTCTTCTACCAGAATATTTTAGGAATGAGAGGAGACATTTCACTTTATCAGATGTGAATACACAGGGATGTTGAGGCAGCATCCTAGTTTTCTTCATAACTTAAACTTGAAAGAAAGATTGCAGTTTTTCTAGCTAGTAAAATTTATCCTTGTAAAAAGAAGTTGGCTGCTTAGTTATAATTTTTAAGTTCTTTATAGATGACAGAAAGACCTTGTCAGCAACTAAATATTACTTCCAACTGTTTTAGCATGTACTAAAACATTTTATGATACAACTTCTAAATTAGAGAAATTTGATCATGTACGTGCTCAGGTTTCTCACATGAGTGAAAGATTACCTGACAATAAAGAACCAATGAAAATTAATTTGGTTATAAGTGTAACTTTTATCTAAAATCACCCCAGGGCAAAGCAGAAGAAGAATGAAAAAGAATTGTAAAGACAAAATCGTCTTCAATTAGGTGACTCCAAGTTTTGTTTTCAAGAATAAAATTATTATATCATGATGCAGTTACTTTTTTTCTTTTGGGAAGAAAAAGAAAAAATAATTTTTCAAACATTTGTAGATTCTACAGAAATGTAAAAGTTTGGGGAGGAATAAAAAAGAAAATTGATTAACAGTCTGAGTGAGGAATGTCATGTAGTTAAATACTACCAGAGTATGTGTTTGGATGCTTCAGAAATCATGGTAAAAGTAGTAGAAATAGTCTAACATTTTATTTTAAAATCCTATATTTTTGAATTTCTTTAGAAATTCTTTAGAAATTGTTCAGTTTCTTTTGTCTGTTTCAACATCAAACAAAAAAGTATTTTTCTTGTGTAAACAGACTTGAGCAGATTGTACAAGCTCATTAAATATAATTTTTGCTAAGGCTGAGATTTAAATTAATTTCAATTATATGCCTAAAGAGTTATGAACTGAAGTTCAGAAAGAAAAGATGTACTGAAATGCATTAAAACTGATAATAATCACTAGTTTATACTAAGTCAAAGCTGAAAGTAATTGAGAGCAGTGACAATTATGAGAGCTGTGAGTATTTATGTGCAAGAGAAAAAAATAGATTCAATGGTAGGGGCAATGGTGATTTTCTTTACTATCCTTTAGAATAAAACATTTTTCCATAGTTAATATTGTTGTTGCTGAAAGATGAAGGAGTCCAAAATAAAGATGGATTGATTACTATAAAACATCATAAAAGAAAGTGGTATGGTTAGGGACTATTTTATTTTTCCTAAAATTACATGTAAAGTTATTTCTTTCTTGTATACATCCTTATATACCTTTGCTAAGGTTCTGAACACTCTAACCAAAAAAATATTAAGTAGATCACAGAAAACTAAGAAAAACCTTTTTTAAAGGGACCAGCAACTTTATTTAAACTTTACTATATTGTATGTCACCCTTATGCTGAGCAGGGTAGGGACAGCAACTGAATAAGGATATAAACCTCTCCAACTGGAATGGCTTCCAACTGGATAAGGAAATTTTGTTCCCTATTCACACCCATCTCCCTAATAGAGTTAGTTATATGACTCTATTTTCTCTGAACTTCTGATGTCAGATCTTCCACAATTCCAGCAAATAGTGTTTTTCAAGGCCTCAGTACACTGGTTGGAGAAAACTAGAAGGTAAATTACTACATAAAACCATGAAATACGCTTTCTTGTCCTTCAAATCTGCACTAGGCTCACCACTGATCTGAGATGAAGCACAAAAAGAGGACCATGTTCCCCCACCTTACTCATTTCTAGGTTGAATCTAGCCTTGTAACCCAGAGATAGTGCAGTGTCCTGTTATACAAAATGCATTGAAATTAATAAACAAACTGGAAGGATTCTGTAATCACCATTATAACATTTCCTTCAGGATCTGATTTTACCTACTTTCTTCTCTGACGTGCCCACATAGAAGCTTTCACGAAGGCAGGGAAGGCCATTTGTGCGCTAGTCTGCTATTAGGGGAAACTGAAATCAAAATTTGTACTGGTGCTAAGCCAGTTGTAAAGTTCACTTAGAGAAACCAGTAATCTAATGCAAGGTCAGCTGTAAAAAAATACCTACTTCTCCTAAATAGAATTTTTTTTCTATGTAGAAACAAATGACTGAATGAGAAAATAATGTGAAATATGAAAAAAAAATTAAGCACATTTACCATCCAGATCTTTCCTAAAGAAGGCATGATGCATGTCAGTTAAAAATCAATTCTTCATTTCCAATCCACAGGGATTTTTTTTCCTCTGTGCTGAATATATTAGAATTAGAAATTATCCAGTTATAATGACAATGTCCCTAGTACTGCTAAGGATGTGATTATTCACTAATTTCAAATTGAGAAACACATAACCAATTGCAGTCTGGAAATCTTACTCGTTATTAAGGTACAAGTACATTGTGTTATGCTATGTTGCCCTGTTCTTGGTATTTAAAGAGAAATGGAGAACTTGTAATACATTCGAGTTACTGAACAAGTAATCAAAATCCCTGGCAATATCTGACAACCCCTTACAAAGAGAAAAGCAACTACAACAACAGTCTTTAAAAATAACCACATTAATATAATCCTTGTCAATCTGGATATAAAATTGTCATAGGGTAACAGAGTCACCATGAGTCTAACCATCTTTTCAGTAGTATGACACAGTATGTGCATTTTCCAATTTGCATGTATAGAGACTGGAAAATAGAGCCCAGTATTACAGACACTAAAGTAATAAGATTCAATTAGATACTGTCAGATATAAACCCCAAATATATCCAAAACCTCATACACATGTTTTTTGTACAGAAGCAAATGCTGTATGGTTTATAAGGCAACTGGAATGGAATTCATGATAACAAAACTAAATATCCACACCTGAGGTAATCACAGTAGGCACCTTTGTAATGAATAAAAAACAAGTTTATGTAGCATAAAATTCATTTCTACTTAAAGAAACCATCCAGAGTAGATAAATGAATTATATCCTAAAATGGACTTCTTTCTCTAAAATATAAAGGTTAACTATCTCCAGTGCACTCTGTAAATGTTTAAAGCTAGGGAAGATGAATCCCAGCCAAAACGACTAGTTGAGGCAACTATAATAATCCACTACATTGAAAAGATTCAGTCCAATTATGCCTAGATATATAAACAGATGCTCTAAAAAAAAATCAGTCTGAGCGCCCTTACTCCTTTCACTTCTCCTTGAGAATGACTTTGTGCCTCACAAACCTTTGACTAAGTGTCTTACGTGTCAGTGTTTTAAAACTGCTGAAGTTCCAAACTACGATCTAGCTTCCACTTTAAAATTGCAGTAAATTAAACAACATTTCTTAAATTGTCTCTAAGTGGCTATAATTAAGTCTTCACTCCTAATGATGCCGTCCATTCCAAGGACAAATTCAATATGGTAAGAGGTGTAGGAAGGGAGAATTATAACAAAATCCTATGGCTTGGCATACAGCCATGTGTAAAGGGGATACATTAGCACTTCTACAGTTTCTGCAGGAGTTGCTGGAAAAGAATCAATCTGGAGAGGATACAGATGAGATACAGTAAAAGACGCACCATCTTTTCTTATTTCTCCATAAATATATGTTTACTTAGTCAGAGAAAGCTTAATCAAATTCTGTTTGATATATTTAATTCTCAAGACAGGTATAGCCACAGAAATAGACAAAAGGTAGTCAGTATTAGTGTGTGAGTCCAAATTGAGGTATTAATACATTCCCTGAGATTCATCTGCTTTTCTTGGAAGCTCTTATCCTTAACCCTTGCCAGGTGATTTGAAGGAATCTGCAAAGACTCTTATTAACATGTTTATGTTAACAACAGATGATGTTGGATGGATAAGACATGTGAGTTTTAACAGTATGTGTGAATGGAATATACTATTCTGAGACAATATTGCCCCAAATCAAAGACCCCTAAAATCACCTATGATAAACTTTGCTTGAAATTGCCATCACTTAGATTAAACAAAAGAAAGATAAAAAAGTCAATGTAACCTGGAGAATAGAGAAGCATGACATTTTATGATGGGGGAGACACCTTGGAACAGAAAAGGAGTAACAGAGAAGCACTCCAACTCCAACAAGACACTGCCTGAAGTCATCCCACCATTATCCTGATCTCTTTCTGGGTCTAATGGGGTCTCTGACCCATGTGACATCATATGTAGCTGCGCTCTGGCTAGAGGGATAGCACTGCAGGGGTGCCACATGCTGGCAATGACAGCTTAGGGTACTTGTTTGAGCCCAGTGTACCTTTTGCACAGCCATGGGCAGGGAGAAGCATGGGTACAGGCCACACATAAAGCCAGCACACTTCTAATCCCATCAGACACGAGTTTGGGTGTGCACACAAGCATATAGTTGTGTGTGTGCAGTTAGAGTTTCCTGGAATTATTATAGGGCAGTTAGAAATGTGTAGGTGTGCATTCACATTTTGCAGCCGTACAGTATTTTAATAGAATATTTGTTGTATTGCTAATATTGATCCCAAATGTATAGTTGACCAAATGGCCTATTAATTACACACAATTCAGATATCAGTAAACCCCTTGGAACCTGATTTGGTTTAACTCAAGTGAGCTGAGTATTTCTTCCCTGCCCCATTTGTTGCATTTAAAATTAAGCTTAATTGCAGCTACGATAAAAACCTCTAAATAATTCCCACCTATCACCTACCTAACTTATGACCAATAAGGTCACACAAAACTAAGGATTTGTAAACTAGATCATATCTTAGATCATTTACTTGAAGACTTCTGAAGGTTTTAGTTAGAAAATGATTGAAAAGTCTTCCAGGAAACTGAGAGCTTCTATTGGACAGCAGTAGTGTATAAGATTCAGCTTTCACAGTACTGAAGTATGCAAATAATTTTTTTATTTATGTTTACATATACTCTTTCAGGTAAATCATTGTTTTTTTCTGAAAGACTGGTAAAACAAGAATCACACATGATAGCCAGTTTATTCCACTGTAGCTGACATTGTGGCCAGAGAGTTTATTCTGAATGCAGAAGTCAGTCTTCAGATTTGGCCACCACAGACTTCAGGCAAATTAATCCCTGCTCCAGACAATACATGGAGCAGTAATGGATCCTTTCCGTAACTTCTGCTTCGCAACATTTTGCAGATTTTTACTTCCTAGAACTAGTGTCTGTCTGGGAGGTGAAAGTAAGTACTGTTAAGGGAGAAGCTGAGTGAGTAGATATCCAGCTGCACATTTAAGGGTCATTATGTGAAGACAGTGATGGTATTTATTTTAACTAGTTTTAAAAGTATATACAGCTTTTTTTTTTT
>VXAU01001264.1:83799-96032 GCA_013399695.1 Formicarius rufipectus
AAAAAAAAAAAAAAAAAAGAAAAAAAAAGGAGAGAGACTGGCAGGCAAGATTGATCTGCTTTATTCAACCATGGGAAAGATTGTGTGTTACAGTAAAGAACAACAACAAAAAGCAAGCAATATGTGTTACTGCAGCTTATGAGAGGTAAAGACTCATGAAGGAAAACTATGTGTCCTGGTATGAAGTTATTAAATTTCTGGATTTGGTAGTAAAAAGACAGTCTTGTTGAGGTTGCTGCAATTGCAGTCTGTAATTGTTAATCACGGCTTGGTTGCTATCAACTAAGTAAACTACTTACACAAATCTTTTAAATAAGGTTAAAACTGTGGATTATTTTTGACACCTTCAGTAACTTTGTGGAGAAATTCAATGACTTTTGAATGCTAAATCCATACCAGTGTTGCTTCACAGATTAAACATAATTTTTGATGTTTATAAACTGATAAATTTAAGGCTTTAGCAAACCGAAGGGGTAAGATTTCTGTCAAAGAACCTCACATATCTACATTACAGAGGTGTCTGTATCTGTGCTGCTTTAGAGTTAAACTGGCAGGAGAAATGAAGCCAACTCAGAATGGGATTGCAAGTCAGAATAACAATTTAATAAAAGGGGTCTGTTTGAGATTCCTTGCACTTAGGAGAAAGCTTTTATGTCTCAGACATTTCAGTACTAACATATTTTACAAAATTATGTTCAGTATTAATACGTTGCAGAGGGGTTTTCCTAAAGACAGTCAGACACAGATATTCAAAGAGTGAAGCAATAAAATAGATATTGAGTAAATAACTGGCACTTTTACACATGCCACTTCTTTCAAGGAGTCCAAACTCAGCACATCTAGGCAATCAGTTTTAGATTTCAACTTTAGGCTCTGATCAGGCAAAGAATATCAAACAGCAGAAATGAAAGGAAGGCATTTTTCTCTAGTTTTATTTCTCCCTGCAATGGAATTGTAAGCTAGTATTTGAAAACCACTCACTTATAAATTACATTAATACTAAAAAAAGAAAGGTCAAAACCTTGAAAGGCACAGTGTTTGTTTTTTTAAAAAAAATCTTCACATGCATTTTTCTTTGAGTCAGCTTTGACATAAATGACATAATACAAGAATAGAAAGCATAAATACTGCTTCAATGGCCAGTACCCCAAATACTGCTCAAAGTATTTAAGAGTTCACTAAATGGTTTGTTTGTTTGTTTTCTTGAAATTTACTTGTGCATTCTTTTCTTTCTTTTTTTTTTTTATAACTGAACCCTGGGGTTTCAGAATAACAGAGGTCCAGGCATGTTTGGAATCCAGCCAGGTGCCACAATTTTCACCTAAACTGCTTGCTGAGCAGGTCAGCAACTTGAGGACCGTGATACTGCTGAGTATGAAACTAGAAACTAGTTACTGAGAGGCTATAAATCACAACTAAAATTTTGGGCCTACTAAAGAGATTAAGAAAAAGGAGCATGTGATGTTTTTGGCATCTGTAGTGCAATAGGGACATTGCTTATAAAGGAAAAATTGTTAGAGCATTAAGGCTCTTTTTGACAAGATAAACCCAGTACTGTAGTTTGCTTTGTGGTTTATACAGTATCTCCTTTATGGTTTATAAAACATGATGACCAAAGTCAGGAAACAGTACAAACAAATATTCCAGAGTTAGGCAACTGCTTCAGAAGTTTCTGGAGTTGGTGGCAGAAGTGTTACATGAAAGGACAAAAAAAAAAGTAAATACTACAAAGAAATGCTGATATAGTTCAAAATGCTGAGTGTGAGGCTCTTTTTTTTTTTTTTATTTCACTGAAAGATATTTGAAAACACTGAAAACAATTCTATCTGGATTTATGTGTGTGTGTGTATTTATAGATGCATCTTCCTATATTGAATGCAGAAGGAAGTCAGTTAAATGCCAAAGATTGGATCAGCCTTAAAAACAGTGATGCAACTGTTCAGCAGTATTATAGGAATACACAGGTAAGAAGATAGAGTATATCTGTGCTGTTAAATAAATGAGACTAGGGAGCAAACTGGAGCACTAGCCATTGCAACTGCTAAAGCATCTGCAGCACTCTAACCAGCTCTCATCACGACTCAATCCAAGCTCAACACATAGGGCCATTCATGTCAGGGACCCTTCCATAAATTAAGCATGGATGTCACCACAGCTGCACTTCATGCTTCTCCCTATCAGCACTTTCCGAGCAGGATAACACTGGCATCCTAAAAAAAGCCTTGGTGTTCTTGAGTTATGCCCCACCTGAAACAAAATATGCGTCCTTTGTTTCATGCTAAAAAAATGGCGCTTTAATGGTCTGCAACACAGCCTTCAGATCAGTTCAAAATGTCCTATACAGGAGTACCAGCTAGGGCTCTAAGGGAACCCACAGCTCGACACTGTGTGGAGTAGTCATAGCCAGTCTGCTCTTGAGGGGACACAGTACCAAATAACCTGTGTTATCCCCATGCTGCAGGACTTTTTGTGTGCAGATAATATTTGTTCATACGCAGACATATGACAGAGAATTCAGTTGTTCGTAAGCATTAATAAAAGGAATACTCAATTTATGTACTGCATTTACTACAAAACTCAGCAGTAAGGTAAAAAAAAAAAAAAAAGGCACAGAAGCACACAAAATTTAGGGAAATTTGGTGCAACAGAATCTTGATCACTATTTAATTTTAGGTTCTTATTTTAGACAAATAAATTAGGAGGTCTCCAGGTGTTCATCCTAAGCAGTGGAAAGGATCTGGTGTAGCCCTGTATTTCTAAGTAAGATGTTTCAGAATTCTGGGAAACTGAGAGCTTGAGAGAGCAAGTCAGTGTGAACGTGTGAGAAGAAATGTAACAGTACAGCAGAGAAAGCAAAATTTATCTTTGAAATGCTGAACAATACAGTGAGGTGTTGATAGCCTGTGGAAAGAAAAAACACCCATACAAACCTGTTAAGTGAACTACTGTGATCTTTTTCCTCAACAGGTGGCTATGAGAAAAAATTTATGTTTAGATGATAAATTGAAAGCAAAAGCACCCAAGCAAAGTTCATGAAGTGCTGTAGGAAATTTTAAAGAGTTTTTGTTCTATCTACTTTTCTAATAAAGCTGCTCTTCTTACTTTTGCTTGAAACTTTCAAGACCAGCATTTTTTATCCTCACTACTGTGTATTTCCACATTATTTTTTTCCCCTGCAACTTAAGAAAACCAAAAACACACAAGTAAAAACCCTCTGGAAATGCAGACCATACATATATGCAAGATTTTGACTTTTCAGATTTTGTTTAGATTGTATATCCTTTTATTTGTTACCTACTTCCTATTTTTTATTTCGTATTAACCTGACTACAGTCCTCTAGATACTTCTTAGAGCAATGAAACTGAAATTAATCTTTATGTACCACAATTTGGCTCATTTCCACAGGAAAAGAGATAACAGTATTTCACCATAAAGCCATCTAAAGGATTATGTTTCTAATTCTTTAACAAACAAACAAAACCCAAAAAACCCCAAACAAATAAAATGAGCCTAAGGAAATACACAAAACAACACTTCAGTTTTTACCCTCACATCACTGCACAAGGAGTACTAAATCCTACTTTAGAGAAGAAAGGAGGAGGAGGAGAATCCTACACAATTGATAAATTAAGTTTCTTGCCTTAAAACCTTTGTTAAATGAATGATAAAACAATAAAGCATTATATAAGGAGTGTGTGTTTGTGGGTGCAATGAGGGGGTGTAATTGAAGTAAGTACTTCTGTGGAAAACAAGAGTAAAAATAGTTGTATTCTAATCCTTTGTTTCAAGCATGTTGATATCAAATAATAAACATACAATAACTTCTCTCCTGCAATAGTCACTACATACACAGACATATATTTCAGGACACATGGGATTAGATTTTCATGTTTATCCTCTTATTGCTATAAGAAGTAATTAACTCCCACAAAGCGTTTTGGTTTTTTTTCTTTTTTTTTATCTTACAGCTGGTTAAGACTTGTAGTATGAGGAGTGAGAAAAACTACTTAAAATTCTGTTTAACCTCTATAAACATTATCAAATACTGACTCTAGGGATTCTGATGAAGTAAAAAGAGTTAAGTCTAGCATCACATTATCATTTTCATACACTAGTGAAGCCTCATCAAGTTCAACAACTTTAACCTTAACTTTTTTTGAGAACTTCAAGGAAGAGCCATTAGACTTGATCAGCCCTCAAATGCTTTTGCACTTAACTGGTATCAACTTTAAAGGAGCTGTTCAGATATGTCTAAATGAAGATTTAGGCCTTCAGTGCTATGTTTTCATACAGATCAAAACAGTGGTAAGCACTACAAAGACACACCTGAAATAGCCAATAAGACATTAGTGAATATACCACTCTTAATCACTGAAAACCTCCGCAAACACATTTATAAATTTGACACTCTACTGATTATATTTATAAAACTGTCATGGTGTTTTGGCATTTTAGTCTATACCACTTTAAAACATACTTTTAACTTTAGAACTTTATTGAATTTCTTATAGACAAATAGATTTTACATTCTATTTTTATATCCTCACTATAACAAATCCATAGGATTTTTCTAGGCACCATTCAGTCCCAATTCTGTTGCACTTCTCAAATACAGCCAACAAGATTTGCTCTGAGCTTTAAGATTCTCACATTCCTAAAGTAAACTTCCATATATCACAAGGCACAATGAAATTTTGTCCATAAAATAAGCACAGACCTAATGAAAACAGATTCTTGGAAGTATGCAGTACATTTTTTTTCATATATCTGATTCCCCTCACAGATGATATTATGAAATGAGGAAGTAGATCAACATGAATTATAACAAGTAAAATAAGTCCAATATTTAAATTGTAAATGTGCTGATGATAGTAAAGGTGTTATTTCAGTTCTACTTCCTTCAAAAATCTGTGCTTATCATTAGTATCACATATTTTCTGCATCATTCAAATAAAAACCTTAACTTCTCCTGGCACAATTTAAGGTCATTCCCTCGTGTCCTTGTCCCTTGTCCCTCTCCTGAACCTCCTTTTCTGCAGACTCAAAAATCCCAACTCCCTCAGTCATTCCTCACAGGACTTGTGCTCCAGACCCTTCACCAGCTCTATTGCCCTTCTCTGGACACATGCTAGCACCTCAATGTCCTTCTTGTAGTGAGTAACCCAAAAGATAAGAAAGAATTTGATGTGTGACCTCACCAGTGCTGAGTACAGAGGAACAGTCCTTGCTACGGTCCTGCTGGCCACACTATTGATGATACAAGCCAGGATGCCACTGACCTACCTGGTCACTTGGGCATGCTGCTGACTCAGGTTTAGCAACTATTGCAGCACCCCCCTGGTCCTTCCCCACTGGGCAGCTTTCCAGTCAGTCTTTCCCAAGTCTTTAGCATTGCATGGGGTCACTGTTATGGTCCTTGTGCAGGATCAGGCACTTGATCTTGTTGAACCTTATAAAATTGGCCTTGGCCCATTGATCTAGTCTATTCAGTTCCTTTTGCAGACACTTCCAGTACTCCAGCAGATAAGCACTTCCTCCCAGCTGGAGAGAAGTCATCTGCAAGTTTACTGAGTTATACTCAATCCCCTCATCTGATACAGATATCAAACAGAACTGGCCCCATCACTACTGACCCTTGAATCTTTGTCACTGCATCCCCTATCTCTACCAAGATGTGTCCACAGACAGAAAGGTTTCCCTAGCACACTGTCCCTTAAACACTGGCTTATCTTTGGCAAGCCTGGTTTTATCCCTCTACCACTTCAGATTTCATTTCAAGGTCTTTCAATGAACCCTACCACTGCCTGTAAAAAGGTCCCTTCCTCTCTTTGAGATAGGTGTACTCCATCTGTCACCAGCAGGCTAGTGTCATGTAGAATGATTGACGATTAAAAGTCCCCAAATTCTGCCAGGGACTCCACGTTCAGAGCCAGGTAGTGATCTGATGTTTGTTCCCTCATCATTGCTGGCAACTTGAAGGACAGAGGAGAACTCTGATCACTTAACCAGTAATCCCAAGGTCCTCAATTGCCATCAGACTTCTTGTTGCAACATCCTGAAAAATCAACTATGGATAGTAATCTGACAGCTATACTGGGATCAGATTACTGATATAATGAATCTTCAAATTAAAAAAATTATAGCATGTGAAAATAGATATAATTTTATATATCCAAAAGTAGTGTATCTACCTTTATCTTGCAGATGTTGGAAACCTTTTAAAGAATTCCTTTTTCCACTAAGCTGAGTTTATTGTGAAGGGGGTTAGGACAAGGAATGAACAATAGAAGTGGGAAGTGGATAGTTTTGTGCTGCTTTTAGTCATCTGAAGGGGAAACAGTCACTTCTGTAATTAGGTTTCTCGATATGTAAAAATCGACTGGAGAAGGTAACCTTGACTTACTATTTGTGACTAAAGTACTATGTATATTTACAGTTCTGTAATTATACTTTGCTTTTGTGTTTAAGCCTTGTGATAAGGACAGATGTAACTCTCCTGAATTCATGGAATACTTAGTCCAAAGATGACTTTCACCCTGTTTTATTTGTCTTACAGTACTGTCTTGTCTCTTGGGTGTAGAACCTCTGCAATTCACTTGAAAGCACGTGTAAGTCTCCAGTTTTACAGGCTTAAAGTATGGATATATCAGTACTGATGCGACAGACTTCCCCTGCTTACACTTCATAGTCTTCTCTTGTTTATTCTTTTTTTTAAGGAGAAAAATAACCCCACTATCTAGTTAAGCAGATTAGAATACAGTGATGTGAAAAATCCCTCAGGATACGTTAATGATGTGTTTGTCTTTCTGCACATCTGCTCAAATTCCAAGTTGCTATGAAGAACCTATAAAAATTCCAAGTTAGTGGGAAAGAGAGCGACAGTCATAAGTGTTAATGCACTGCTGAATCAGGATTTCCACAACAGATTTATAAAGGCTAGGAAAGCACAGCAGTTATAGTTGCAATTTCCCACCTGGGACATGGGAATGCATGGACAACAAATAGAACCAAGGAGGCAGGCCTGGCATGTTTCCTGTAGCTTGTTATCTTCATGCTTTGTTCAAATCTCACAAAGTATGAAGGGTGAACTTGGTCTTTGCTGATGTCAATTGAAAGTTTTGTCATTCACTTGAAAGGTTCAGAATCACTTATCATCTTTCTATTCTTTTTGGTTAATTAAGAATCTCTCCAGTTAGGAAGTAAAACCTTTCTTTTTGTGTCTGAAGGTGGCTTTCGGCAGTAAGTCAAAGAGAGGAGACCCATAGTTCTCATTAATTTATTGGATCTGTTGAGCTTGAGACCATTATATAAAACTTTGAAGTGGTCATTACTTTTGACTTCTGTAGTTAGCAGGAAGAACAAGAAATTTCTATGAGGAAGAAGAAAAGACGACTCTCAGGGAGAAGAAAAATAATGGAAGAGTGTAGAAGAAGAAAAGTAAAACCCATATTTTTGTTCTCAGGAGAGAGTATTTTTAACTGTGCTATGTTGAGCTGAACAATACCTTCCTTTGCAACCTTTCCAATATTTTCCTATAGTCTGGTACAACCTTTTTTTTTTTTTTTAATTCTTCAGTAATTTTTCATGAGTAATAAAACCCATTATAAGTATTTAAAAAAAAAAAATAGATGCTGTATTACAGCCAGCTGGGTATGAGGCAGCAGTGTGCCCAGGTAGCCAAGAAGGCCAGTGGTATCCTGACCTGTATCAAAAATAGCGTGTCCCTTGTCACTTAGCACTGTGAGGCCACGCCTCAAGTACTGTGTCCAGTTCTCAGCTACACACTACAGGAAAGAGGTGCTGGAACATGTCCAGGGAAGGGTCTAGAGAGTAAGTCACATGAGGAGCAGCTGAGGGTACTGAGGTTTAGATTGCAGAAAAGGAGCCTCTGGAGATACCTCTCTACAACTATGTGAAAGGAGGTTGTGGGCAGGTGGGGGTCAACCTCTTCTCCCCTGAAACTAATGACAGGACAAGAGGAAATGGCCTCAAGCTGAGCCACGGGAGGCTCAGGTTGGACAACAGGAAGAATTTCTTCACTGATAGGATGGGTAAGCATTGGAATGGGCTGTCCAGAGAAGTCGTGGACTCACCATTCCTGGAAGCATTCAAGAAATGACTGGATGTGGCACTCAGTGCTATGGTCTAGTTGGCATGATGGCATTTGGTCAAAGGTTGGACTCAATGATCTTCGAGAACTTTTCCAATCTTAATGATACCATTATCCTAAACAACTTCAGTATTTTCAGAATAAATCCCAAGTCATATTCTGTTTCTGTTGTACAAACAAGCCTTCAACTGATATCGCTGAATAAACATTTCTCTGTTGAGGGATGTATCTCTATATCATCCCAAATTTATAGCAAATTTGCATATTATGGTTGAACTGACATTGATGGGTTTGTAACACGGATACATGTATTACTGAGTAATGAGGAAAGGAATGAAATTCATAATAGCCAGATGAAAAGCCTCTAAAGACATAAAAAAGCCATCTGATCACTAGATGAAATTTTCAACATCTATTTCAAAATGCAGCCATATGAAAAGGTGCAATGCTCTTCTGCGAGTCTCAAGATGGAAGTTAGCTTTGCACAGCATTTGTCCATTAAGTTTTTTTTTCTGACCTGCAACACTGGAGTGATACCAGACAGACAAACTGATGCAGGACCTTGCTTCTTTACCTCAGGTATGTCTGATGAAGCAGAAGAACCCATGTTGCTTAGAAAAGTTGTTCCCTTAGGAATGACTGTGGCCATCTTTCACCTTTGTTATTTTCATATTTTTTTATCATGCCTGACAACTTTGGTTATGGAGAATTTCTTTAGACACTGCACAGAAGAGATGAGTATGTAGTGGGAAAATACACAGAAATATTCTAAGATTCTCTTTGCCTATGGTATAATTCTAACAGTTAAATAGAAAACACATGTTTAAGGTATCTTTCCCCAGACCAAATCTCAAAAAAACCCCAAAAAATCTCAGTATGTATTTCTTTTAGCAAGCAGTAAAAACAATTAATGAATAATATGTACATATCCTTATAATGTTTAAGCTTTCACACTAAAATTCTACTGTATTAATTACATTACAAGTAGAAAGCAAATTAATTATTCAAGATCAAGCATACAGAAATAAGCAGCTAAAGATTTGCAAGGGACAATGCTGAAATTATCAAGTTAATTCTTCCTAATACCAGCCTCACAAACTTATTTTGAATCTGCACAGGAATTGTATACAAAATACATAAAAATGCAACAAGTGTGGTGAGATTAATGGTACGTGCTTTTTCTGCAGAGAATGGACATTCTTCAAAAGAACTAGGCTGACACACTAGAGTAAGAAGAAGCATATCTTAAATTGTTTGAGGTGCCATAAAGGGTAATAAATGCTGAGTGTGGCACACCCACACATAGATCACTTTTTCGTTTAAAATATTATTTTTCGCTGAAATTTTGTATCTACTGTTAAAGTAATAGATACTTCATTTGAACAAGGGTGTCCGATCATTAAATATCACTGCTCAGAGATAGCCAGGACAAAATGCATTGCCTCCTTATCTGCATGGTAAAATAATTTGATACATGGGAAATTATGTTCTGCAACCCAATCTACAAATGAAAAAACTATGGAATACAATTTTATAAGATAAAGAGTGAAAAACTAATGTCTGAAACCGTAGTCAACACATACTTTTGTGTAAGCTAAACAGCTTTTTCTCCCAGTTTACTCCTCATGTCCTCATTCCTTAATTTTCATTGCTACACAAATCTCTCTAAACCAATTAATTGTTTCCAAAAGTAAATCTATGCATGGCTCTGAGGAGAGCTTGATCCAGGGATCATTTTTACAGGCATGACTACATCCTGCACAGTTCTCTAACACACTTTCCACAGGCTGTACACCTGCAAACATTACTGCCTGCCCTCAGGTGCCGTCAAAGGAAAGGCCACTCTCACACCCTCTTTTGTGCTTTAAAATTCTCATGTTGAGAACTGCAGTAGTATTTCAGACACCCTGAACTGAGAAAGCACACAAAAAATGATTGCTCTGTCTTAGGGTGACATAGGCATGACAGAAGCCAGGACTATGTGCTAAGTAGCTTGCATACAGCCAGTCTGGTCTGACAGGAATTAGCCATGAGTGATGCCCTGCACATGAGCTTTTCTGCATTACTTGGCATGAGACCAGAACCTTATGGTGGGTGCAGGTGCAGCCAACTGTTAGAAATGAATACAAGGTGAAAGCAGCACTACAAAGTGTGGCAACTGATACTAGATTTATGCTACCTGTTCTTTTTGCAATGCTACTATGAAAGGCTTACATATCCCTTGAAACTCGGCAGATTATTTTCTGTTTAGATGTAAATATTCACACTTGTACTCAACACCACGGCTGCACACACTTTGAGAAAGAAAACAAATCAAACAAACAAAAAAAACACATAAAGAAACAAAGTCTGCTATATAGCACTGCATCTGAGATTTCTAAGATATATTTGAAGTATTTTCACCACTGTCTATACTCCAATGGTACATGAGGAGAGAATGTCTATAAGCACATACATACCCATAGAAGCTGTAAACTTATCAATCTCATCCTCAGGGTACCTATAAAGCTATCAGCTGAGGGGGGCATGAAGTATATCAGGCCTGGTTTCTCTAGGACCATTCACTTTTAGGAGCAGCAAAAGCCTCATCACTGAAGGAATACTAAAACATGACATGCTGCTAAGAGACACAAATTTAAACCTTCAGAAGCAACCCAGCTAGAAATTATTACCCTGACTTACCATAAGGATAGGTGTACAATTATATACATAGTTAGCCATAATGAAAGAGTATCAGCACAGAATTAAAAAGAAGATAAAATATTACACAGTGTAAGTGCCTGATACCAGTCTGAATCTGCAAACAAAACCTGCCTGGCATTTTGTAGTATGAACGTCCTGACTGAACCTCTCCCTTGCTGCTCCTCAATACCTCTGTGCTGTCTGTGGGATATCTTTCATTTCATCCCCCAGTGTAGACCACAGCAAAGCACACAAAACAATTCTCAAATTCTAAATGGAGCCTCAGGTGTTACTTGGTTTTGTGTCTCTTCCATCATTAAGGACTGCATTATGTGGCATACCCCAAGGATCCCTCTCTTATGATACTAGCACCTCCAGGACAGTAATCATGCTCTACATTAACAAAAGCACTTTTACTGCTCCACTTTGGGCAGAGAAGCTGTGTGTTGTCACCATGAGTCTGTTGCCCAGTATCTGCAATGCTATTTCTCACAGATAATGAGTCAGACAGAACAAACTACAGGGATATAAGGAAAAATAAAAAATAAAAATAGAAAAAAAAAAAAGAAAAAAAGAAAATAAAAAGATTAAATACAACAACTAGAAAACAAACCATATGAAGGTACACTAAATGAGCTAGTGACATCTACCAAACTGGAAACTCTTGGGAAATGATCAGTCTCTTCAAGTACCTCCAGGGTAAGAGTATATAAAGGAAAGAAGGGATTTATTTGGTCTAGAAAATGATAAGGAAGGGGGATTGGCCAAAAGCAAAGCACAGAAAAGTGTTGGCTGTAAATAAGAAAAAGGTATCAACTTAAAGATCAATTTGTTGCAGAAATAAGCTCCTTAGGGGCATTTGGTCAAGGCAATATCACTGCAGATGTTCCACTTGCTTAGAGAAGGTTGGATAAATCATTAGTTGCAATGATCTGACATGGTTCTGCAAGGGGCCAAGCAGCTGCCCAGTCTGATGTTTTTTAGCATTGCTATTGCAACAAATAATATCATACATACAGCTCACTTGCCCCTAGGTTTCACATTTTCTTTGTAACACATCTCTAAAAAAGCACTAGAGATGGGAGAGACACTACTCATTTCAATGTCCAGCTGCTTATGTTTGGAATGTCTCAAGAATTAACTTACATTTTTAGCATCGCATTGAAATACTGCCAAGGCTCCAATTTTGAACCAGCTTCTTCTGTGCAAGAGTTGAACTATTTATCAACACCAGCTAGATGATAACCACAAATCTCATAGTTTAAAAGTAACTTTTTTTGAGGATATCTTTTTCTTATGAAGTTACTGGTTTTAGAATTACTTTTTTTCAAAAGAGAGATGTGGAAATGACCATAAAAGTGTAAACTGTTACAGAGCAGCCATTGAGAAGCAGTCTTCTTAATCTGTGATTAAAAAATTGGAGATGAACCATTACTTGAA
>VXAU01001264.1:98690-156749 GCA_013399695.1 Formicarius rufipectus
AAAAAAGAAGGAATTATTAAATAAGTGGAAGAAGAGAGGAAAACAAAACAAAACAAAAATTATGAAGACAATCATTCACTACCTCCCAAGATGCTCCACCAGCTCCCAAGAAAAAAATTGCTAACCCTTCTAAAATTTGTTCTCTCCCCTTTTATTGCTGGCCATGATGTCACATGGTATGGAGTATCTCTTTGGTTAGTTCAGGTGATCTGCACAAGTAGTTTCCAGTCCACATACATAATATCAAAAGTCACTAACAGGTAAATTAACCATAATATTATAATGGCCAATCACCTACTACAGCAGCACAGTTTCCTTTTTAAGCAGGGCTTTCAAGGCTATATTTTACAAGCTTTCCATCTACATTCATGTTTTAAAACAACTGAATTCAAACTGAGGTTCAGTCATTTTTGTGGGGAGCCAGGAGGTGAGGAGGCACGTCCTCAGGAGGAAAAGTCCTGGAAATAAAGACCAACTCTAACAAGCAAAAATAAGTTTTTAGGTTACATTTTTACAAATTAATAAATTCCTGAAAGAACTGCAATTTAATGTTTAAATCTTCGCAGTTATGCTGCTAGCCTCCCTTTCAGATGGCTTTAAACTATATAGGGAATGATATTGTTATGAGTGCTCTCTGATGTTGTACTGCCTAAATTATTAACTTAGGTTGATAGCTGTCACATAGAAATAAAGATAGAGCACTCTATATTTTAATTAATACATTTATTAAATAAGAATTAGCAGATTAACAACTAAATTAAAAAGATAACCTATAATTATCATAGGTTTAAATGACAATTTAAATGTATAATCAATTAAATGTCAAATTCATTAATACAAGGAGAATTTCAGCAACTTTTTCCCCCTGCATTTGTAGTTTTTAATTATAAAAGAATAGGTCAAATTATCTTGCTTTTCAATGATGTTCATGTAAAAGTTACATGAAATTAATGTGCAATTAAAGAAAGATGAAATGAACTTTTAGCTTTGCAGGGCACTTATGTGGCTCCCAAGGGGATAAATTAGGGAGTAAAAGCCAAGGGCTTTATGTCAGTGTGAAAATTGATTACTGTTAAGCAAAAGAGTATTAACCAATGAATAAACTAACAAAATGGGATTTTTAAATTTTTTATTTTAGTGGAATTAATCAAGACAATTTCTATCAAAGCTGGCAGAGCTATCCATCTCGCATGACCTACATAGATTTTTATCATATATAATATCATGCACCTTTGTGTGAGTAGCTAATGTAAGCTTGAGGTGCTCATTTACTGTGTCTAAACCTTGACTATAACATATTTCACACCTCTCTCTGATGTGGGCATCAGGTTTAAAGTCCTTCATGTTTTTACTGTATTTATACATACTTTTAAGAGCTTCTATTTCTATTTGTGTTCTTTGGGTTTGCCCCTCAAAGCCTTTTCCTGAAATCTGATGACATCAGCAACATGGGATTGAGAATTGTACAAAACATCCCCACCCCTTGATTTCAGCTCTTTTGCTCTTGGTCATAATTTTTAAGAACAATGACATTAAGCCAATTCTTCATTTCTACCCAGAATGTTCTTTATTATCACTTTTTACATGAAGGCATGACAGAGGAGTATTAACCACAGGTCAAAATAGGAATTTTTTAATTTAATATAAAATTCACAACTTTCCTAAGAATCACAAAATGTCACAGTGATAGTGACAGTGTCAATGACTGAAGTGATTTAAATATAATTTACTAAGACATTATTATTATTTTCTCTTACAGTTTTCTCTTATCAGTACCAAGTAGTCACCTTCTTATTTTCTTTTTTTTCAATCCACTTCATGCTAGAGCATTATTAAACACGATAACTAAAATAAGTAAATGACTGAGACAATTCAGGGTGAAATATCATTATAGCAATCAGAAGTAGCAATTATGTTGTTGGATTATAGTATTGTGAGCTACATAATGTATAGATTTCTCAAGGAAATTTTTTAAAAAAGAATATGCAAGGTAACAACCTCAGAAAGATACAGGTGCTTGGAAGATGCAGGAAAAGAAATCCATTTGCATAAGCTTTCCACATTTCACAGATTTAATATGATAATAGTGAGGTATGTTGAGTATTTGAGGGTCCCTACTTTTAGTATCTATCAATTTTTTTAAAGTAGTAAATAACATTATTGAATGTGTTTGCTATTTACATAGAGAAAATAATTCATTCTGTTTACTGTGCTCTCTATTTTTGTCTTACAAAGGGATTCGTATCTCAGACTGAGTTTTTGTGACCCTAGATGAATAAATAGAACAGCAAAGAGCTATATTCATAACCTTTAGATCCCTAAATTTATGCATCAGTGAAATATACTTTGCCAGAGAAGGAATTAAACCAGATACTGCCTCTTAAGCAAAGGATAGAGAAATCCATTAAGTCTCGGCTGGATTCCTTGGTGTTTCAGGGAATGTCAACAAATTAGCTTTTATTATTTGTGCCACAAACAATTACAGTCTCAGTGATGTTTAGAATAGAATGTAGTGAACTGAAAATGCAAAATGCAGAACAATTTAAAAGAAAATATTTAAGGTAGAGTAATTAAAATTGAATTAAAAGACAGATAACAATATTTAATCTCAAAGTTTTTTGAGTTCAAAATCTATGTCATAAAGGGCAACTACATCTCATTTATTGGGAGAGAGGAAGTAAGAAAAGAAGCACAGTGGTGGAGGCTTTAATTTTTCACTTTGAAAAAGCAAATGAGTGTTTAAAAACTTCATTTTGGCAACCAGTTCCAAAAAATTTTAACTAAAAATATGATTAGCTTTCTTTAACTGCTGTCACCCAGATTTTAAATCTTGCATTCATCTTTTTATCCCAGTTTTAAATGAAGTCAGCTGTGTGTTCTGAATTCAAGCTGAGAACATATTTGAACTTGCCTTAGAAGCCAGCATCTGCTAGCCCTACTATTTTCCAGCACAGACTGCCAAACTTATGATCAGAAAGAAATTAAAGAAGATGCACTTTTTGTGTGGAAAGAGTAATTTTCACTTTCTTTCATTAGCTTTAGACTTTACGCTGTTTATTTCTTTTTAATGTCCTGAGTACCTGTGCTATGAGATAAAAAGAATTAAGCTTCCTTATTCACCTGCTTTACACAGCTTGCTTCCTTTTTAAGTATCTCTTTTTAAAAATAGTCCACTTTTTTTTATTGCAGCCATTAACAGACTTGCCTTAACAGAAAAAAAAAATCAGAAATAGAAATAGATATTGCCTTACATAATATAGTTTTTAGTAACACAACATGACAAACTTCTAGAGATCTCGGGCAAATCACAATCCAAAATTAAAAATGTCTGCCAAACTAATTTCAGAAATGCTTCAATGTAGAATATATTGTATGGTTTAAAGATATAGGACTACAATATGACTTAACAATATATGAGTAAACCAATATCTGTAGTAGGGAGAAATTAACCACTACATATAATAAAATGTTCAGCAGCACATTAAAGAGACTAAAATATAAAGGAAAATCTAACAGTGTAACCTTTCAAATTTCACCACTGTTAAATTCTAATTGGAGTATTAATGATACACTTAGAAATCCTTAAAACATATTGCATAGTATAACAGCATCAATAAAAAAGGATATATATTTCACTGGTTTTGTTCTTATCTATTGAAAAATATTTGGCAAAGTATAGACTGCTGAACGTACATATAAGACCATGTAGAATACACAACATTTTTTAAGATTTGTATTTTGAGTATGTGTTCAAGCTCATATGTTTACTGAAGCATACTCACTGCCTATAAATATGCATATTATTTAAACCACTTGAGTTCCACATCTCTCAAAAAACAAGATTATCCTGAGGTTCTTAAGAGAAGCATGCAATCAGACATTTCTTTCACTCCAAGTTAAATTATAAGATACTTGTATTTTAGAGGGATGATAATTATAATATTCCAAATGATCATATAATAGAAGAAATAACATTAGAGCTGAATATTTCAGCTACAATTAAAAAGTGCCCAAGAGTTTTAGTTGAGGGATGGTAATAGAAACGTTCTTCAAATAAAGAGGTAATCTAATGGTTTTCAAGTTGTTACTTCATTGCTGATAATGCTACAAGCTGTATAAGTAGCAACAAATAAATCCCTACATTCTTCTATGCTGGACATTAGAAAAATACCTGTCACAATTGCAATGAGGAAGCTATTGAATGACTGTGTGGGAGGTTTTATCAAAGCCAGAAATATTCTGAACAAAGGTCTTATCATATACTTGCTTCTGTATCATATTAATTGGTTTCTTATCACATTAGCCAAATCCCCTCTCTTTAATACCACACAAAAATGAATAATATGTTAAAACATTGATAATACCTTAAGACTTATTAACAGTGTTCACGAGATTAGCTTCTTCCTTTTCCACAAGCACTCAGATCATACACTGTCAAGTACCCTTCATATGGTGTTAGTTTAAATGAAATCATTAAGACAAGGCATGACAAAGATATGGTATAAAAACCTCACTGTTTAAGTAACTTCCTAAGTATAGAAGCTTATATTTTATTACAGAGACCACAGAAAGCACTTCTACTGACAATATGTCCCTCATATGGTAGACAATTATGTTTTATATAGTAGTCAAACAAAACACAGTCTTAGCACCCTCTCCTCAAAATGCAGCCACAGTAATAACTCGGGCTCCTGGAATGCCTCTGTTGATGTATGACTTGCATCAAGGGGTGATGATGTCCCCAGTCCTTTCCCTGTGTTTGTAGTTTGTTACTCTCTGATAACTGACCACCATACTAACATAGTATCTAAATTAAGGAATATGATAGAAGCATGGCTTTACAGTTACAGTTTATTCATTTGGATAAGAAAAATATCCCAAATTGAATGAATGCAAACTCAAAAGGAAATAACATTTCTGAGAAAAAGCTGCCAAATGTCCTCACACAAACACATCATCTCTATACACTAAGAACTAAGAAAGTTATGGTGAAATTGCTGAAGAGGGAGTTCTCATAACTCAATATGCAAGATGTATTATGTCGTTCAGTGACCAGTACAAATGATCTCTCACTCCCCTTTAAGGAGTACAGTGCCATTTAGCTTGGGATCCAGCAGAGCTGGAGGGTGGGTGACCATAACATCAGCAAAAGCAGATGGATATCAGATACTTTTATACATCAGAGTTTGCTGCTTTGTTACTGGGAATTAGCAGTATTTTAATAAAATTGTTTATAAGTGCTATCAGCACTGCAATTTGACTAATAGAATTATGGAATCATAGAACCATAGTATATGCTGAGTCGGAAGGGACTCAACAGGATCATTGTGTCCAACTCCTGGCCCTACGCAGGACATCCAAGAATCACACTATGTGTCAGAGTGTGTTGTCCAAATGCTTCTTGAACTCAGATAGGCTTTGGTTTATTTAGTCTAGGCAGTTCAAATATTGATTACACAATCAGCAAGTTCCTGGTGCCTCACAAGGTAATTTCCTTCGTCTACAGAAATTTCGCAGGGGATAGCATATGTCCACATAAAAATTATCTCTAGAACACTTATTGCACTTCGTATGCACACAAAATTTATTTAGCTAAACATACTCAGCACAGCACAGGTACCCCTTTACCTATGACTTTATTAATGGAATGATCTGTAGTTCTTTTGAATTTTCAGAAATTACTGCTATCTGCTATTATCAGCACTAGCATGCAGTTCAGAAAAGGATAAAATTAACTCAAAGGCATTTACAGGAGCTGTGTGTATGGGCTGCAAGTTTTTCTCAAAATCTGGGAAAGGTAGGAACAAGTAGATGGAGACATAGTCAGGGCTTTTACTCAGCTGTCACCCTGAAGTGGCTAGCACAGATGAGTTACTGTAGAAAGAAGCAATGAGTCAGATATCCACAACTGGCATAGTTTACTTTCCTTTAGGAACAAGGGTAGAAAAAAAAAATGACAGTTATGATTTTCCAAAGCACAATCTGATCTCAGGTTTCTCCTCCTGAATAGCAAGAACAGCACTTTGTTTTTCTAAAGGAAAAATTTCACTGCAGTATTTCTATATCAGAAGCTGTAAGAGAGGTACAGTGTTGCAGATTGAACTACAGTCTTGAAAACTGTGGCAGTGACCCATTATCTATAGTTTCAGTTCTGAATTTATTTATTTTTTTCATTCAACTGTGCTAATAGATCTTCCCTGTAGCATTCCATCCTCTGGGCTGTAGCTATGATAGGATAGAGAAGCCTTAATAAGCAATAAAACACCTATGAATCCTTCCCCTTCAAATACATAATATTTGCAAATGAATTAAATCAGAACTGTACATCAACACACATTTTAGGCATGACTTGTAGTGTCCCATATTTCCTATTTAAATAAGTTTATAGTGTTTTTGTTTTTCCTTCAGTTAAATGGAGCTTGTTACTTTGGGTTTAACATTTATTTTTCTAGGAAAAATGTCTTGAAGAAGGAAATGCAACAGACACTATATATAGTTTCTTAGGAGTAACCTGGAAGTCAATTGATTAAAACAAAAATATAATACAAAATCCCCTACCAAAGCCTACAGTAGACAACAAAGAACAACAACCCCAAAAAATCAAATAAAAATAAAATAAGCAACTTCTGAATATATGTATCTATAGAAAGAGATTGAGATGGATATTAAAATTATAAAATCATGAAAAATAAGCATGTAACTTGCAATCTGTCTACCATGATATGAGAACATTTCTCTTGACTAATAGGCTTCATTCTAAGAAGGATAGATTACATCTATATGTAGGCATATACTCATGCCTACATAACAATGCATTTACCTATGCATTATATGTTTACTAACGTGCATTCACAAATAATTATATCCATGTACTCCACGAACACTAGTGGTTTATAATGATATGGTCACAGGACAGTATACAATATGATTTCTATAAGGTAATCATCACCAACTTTGAAGGCAGTAGAAGTATAAAAATAACAAAAATTTAACTAAATTTTTAATAGACCTTGTATATGCACAAATTTGTTAAGAAACTAAGATTAATAGCTAAGACAGTAAGTAATTAATTGGCATAATCTTAGATTTAGAAATGTTTTCAACAATTGCATGTATTTCACTGATAAAAAATTAAAGGTAGTTTGTTTTCCTAATATGTAGTCTGAACATTTGCCTTCAATATCACACTTGGCTCAAGTTAATATAGTTGCCTACCCCAGTCACTTTCTATAGTTAATCTCATCTCTCTGTGAAGTATCAACACCATACCCACTACGGTATTTACAGGGGGTTGAGTCTCCCTATCTGTTTTCAGATGAACAGTCAAAACATTAGACCATTGAGACAACATGGATAAAATTAATCTTTCTTACTTGAAGCAAAAGTACAATGTAGGCACAGAACTAATGAGTCTAGTTTTCTTTAGCATCAATGGAGAGAAATAGATGCTGTTAGCATGAAATTTATTTGATCTTTTAGATAGCTGCTTTAGGGTAAGATGAATTATGTCTAGAAGTACCTTTTTCTTCCATAGACTGTAATCAAAGTCTATTTAGGTAGCTCATACATGGATGCTGCCTGTAAAATAAATACCATTCCTTTTTGCTCTCTAAGTGTACCTACTCCATTTTTTAGCATATTGATTTACATTAAAGTGAGGATTTGGAGTACTCACTCCTGATAAAGAACAAAGATCCTGTTCCAGTGCCTATTTAATAAAATGTTCAGAGGAACAACCACAATAAGACTGAGAGAAACCTAACCCCAAAGAGTCAAGAAATAGATTTGTTTTACTTACTCTAGAGAGCCAGCTTCAAGTGCCTGGTTGGTCTCATTCATGGCAATTTTGAAAAACAGTTTATTACCCATTCTCTGAAAGTGACTCATTACCCATCCTCAGAAAAATGGCTATTCTGTGGTAAATAGGTCTTGTTTTTCGCTTTGTTTCAAAAGTCTTAGCTTTTTAAAATGCAGATCACAAAATTTAAAAAATCTCAAAAGACTTCACAGAATCGACAAATCATTTCCCATTGTGCTGGTTTGGGCTTGGAGAGAGTTAATTTTCTTCACAGTAGATGGTATGAGGTTGTGTTTTGAATTTGTGCTGGAAACAGCATTGATAACGCAAGGAGTGTGTTATCACTGAGCAGTGCTTACACTGAGCCAAGGCCTTTTAACGCCACCAGTGCAAACTGGTGATGCACAAGAAGTTGAGAGGGGAAACAGCTGGGACTGCTGACCCCAACTGACCAGAGGTATATTCCATACCATATGCCATCATACTCAGCGTATAAAACTGGGGGAAGAAGAAAGAACTGCAGGGCATTGATGGCTTCTGTCTTCCCAAGTAACTGCTGTGCATGACAGAGTCCCAGTTTCTGGGAGATGGCTGAACACCGGCCTGCCCATGGGAAGTGGTGAATGAGTTCCTTGATTTGATTTGCTTCTGCATGTGGCTTCTGTGTTACTTATTAAAATGTTTTAATCTCAACTGAAGAATTTTCTCACTTTTACTGTTCCAAATCTCTCCCCCATCCCAATGGAGGGGAAAGTGAGCAAGTGGGTCTGTGGGGCTTAGTTACTGGTGGGGGGTTAAACAAGATAACCATTCAAATAGGAGTCCAAAAAAGCTTTTAAGAAAACAACACTGTGTCTCATAATAAATTTCACTAAGTGCTATGGGTTCATCTTGGCCATTTAGAAAGAAAATATCCCTGCAATTTGGATAGCTCCTTCAGCCAAAGCTGCAGTAATAGAAACATGCCAAGGTCCTAGTTTGTCCTTTTCACCAAGATGGCAGTCAAAGCATTAGAGTTAACTATATAAATGAGCAAAGATAAATGTATTAACTGATACTTAAGGTGACTTTGGTTGCAAAGAAACAACAGTAGAAGATCCTCATTCTGGCTTCGCCTTGGCTTTGTGTCAAATGTGAACACAGAGCCAAGCCAGCCACAGGTGTTGAACTCTAATTTAACTTTAACTTTCATTATACTCCTCATCACTGCGTGGCCAAAACAGTAGACCTGCCAAATCTTCAGTTGAAACTGAAAAAGCTTTTAATTGGCCACCAAGGGTGAAGACAGTAAGAATGAAATCCTGTTTTATTTCCCATTGGGAAACTAAGAGTCTGATATTAAAAAGTACAACGATGAGGTAGAGAGTCCCTCCATGTTTTGGGCTTCCAACGTATCAGTACCTACTTTCATCTTCCAAATCATTAGACTGGGCAAAATATTTCCTTCTTCATTTTTTATTTATACAAATCCAGGATAATAACTATGTTTAGACATTTGATATTAATCCAGTCACATACATGCAAAATAAAACTGAAAAGCAAACACAAACCAACCCTCTTGTCACTATGGCTTTAGTATGTTGCTATACTAACAATGATTCATTCCTAATATTCCCAACAGTTTTTCATTCTAGCCTAATATTATCCTCTAATCTATTCTACAGAGAAAACTATAAGGAGTTGAATACTTATACTAATGTGGCCTGTGCTTTTTAAAAAGTCACTGGGGCAGTATTAGACAAAGAGAACAAGTGATTTACCACCAAGTAACTCAGTCATTTGTGAAGATCCTTGAGCTCAAGATTGATTCACCTAGGATAGTCTTCTAAAAGTAAATTGAACATGCTGTCCATGCTGCATTTACAGTTAAAGGAAACAAAAAGCCACTTTAAAACTAAGGTTAATGACACCATTTTAAGATGGAGCTAAATCCCTGTCTGAAGGTACAAATTCATTGTATACAGAAATAGCCTGGAAGAATAGCTTGACTGAGACAAATAATTGCTAATTATCTATGCATTTAATTGTGAGTTCACCAGGAACTAAATATCTGTCTTTGCTCTACTAAACAAGAGAGAAAAGAGGCAAATGATTAAAAGTTCAAAATAACTTTTTAGTCTACATAGCGCAGAACCAAATTATTACAATCATTTTCAGTATAGATTCCCCATTTATTCTTTCTTCACATAAAGTTTGCGATGTTTTAAGTTTTTGGATCCTTTCTGTTTAGCCCTTTCAAATATGAATCACAGGAAGACTGAAATTCTACAATTCTGATGTACAAACATCATATTTTTGGTCAATTTACACTAGATGCAAGAAAGTTTTTACAAATGAGAGTGCTGAAATTCTGGCACAGGTTGCCCATAGAGGTGGCGGATGGCCATTACCTGGAAACACTCAAGGTCAAGTTGGATGGGCCTCTGAGCAACCTGAGCTAGTTGAATACGGCCCTGCTTATTACAGAGGGTTGTACTGGATGACCTTTAAAGGTTCTTTACAGACCAAACCATTCTATATGATTGTTGTCTGGTATAAACAATTTGTGAACTGGAGGATTTTTCAAGTCTAGAAATGCCAAATGATGATCAATCTGTACAAGTTTCAAGAAATGGAATTCCTGGAGAATGGTGGCCTCTCATCTGCCTTCACAGCCTTACTATAAAAAACAAATGCTGTTTGTACAAATAGCAGAAGTTTGAAGTAGGCTTCTATGATGTCCTCTCAAATCTCTGTGAAATAAGTAGATTTCGAGGCTAATTACAAAACATGGCTATTGTCTCTGTACAGCAAACATATTCTTTTCTTTTTTCCTTTTTATTTTTTTCTTTTCCTTAAGAAAAACAAAAGCATATTTTCTAACTGAGTATATTTTGGCAAAAATAGCTATTTACCTGCCTAAATACTAACCTGTGTACAAATTCTTACTGATTTTTCCTTCCAGCACTAGGTTTTAAACTATCATTTGACTATTCTTCAAGCAGACAGATAATTTTCTCATGTAAATTTTCCTTGTAGCTCCTTACCATCTAGAAAACTACCTTTATTTATATTTGATTCCAGAATGCTGCAAGGCTCATATTGCACTTTCCTAATACCTGATTTTTGGACAGCCATTTGTTCTTGTCTAGTAACAAAACACTCTTGCTCTCTAACAGACTAAGAATTAATATTTACCCTTACTGAACCTTTCAGCCTGTACCAGAGAATTTAACATAAGCTGTCCAAATCTCCATCCACCTTTGACTGGGAAGATTGATAATAATTCCTTTTGATCAGAATTACTCTGTTGGCCAGCAATGGTTTCCATGGTTATCAGGTGGTAGACAGAGCTTAAGTAGATTTCATCAGTTGTAAAACAGCATTAGAGTTATCCTACACTTCTAATTATATCTTAGTAGGACTGACTTTTGCATACTGTAGCTCAGAGGCATAAAAAGAAGACAGTTTTAACTACTGGAAAGCTCCCAGAAGTAAAGAAATTGTAGCGACCTCTTCTAATAGCTGGGGGGCTTGGGGGTGTTTTGTGGTAGAGGATTTTTTTTTTCTTTTGCTTGGTTCCTTGGTTGGTTCTTTTTTTTGGCTAAGAGTGTTGGGAATTAGTGGATTTTTATAAAAGGAATGAAATATAATGAACAACAGCTAAGATAAACCTGCTATATAACACTGAGACTTTCAGTCAGTGTTTTGTGTGCTAATGGGAACAACCATACTGCTGCAGGTCTCAGGAATTTCATGTCAGAACAAATGATACATCTTCAAAAATTAAAATGTGAGATTAAAAATTATTAAAATGTGAGGATCGTTGATACCAGCAGCAAGGACAAACATCTTTTCCAACACATGCTATAAACATTTGTATTGTTGTTATTATTTTCTTGCTGATTTTCCAGGTTTTTTCTTTAGAAAAAAATCCTTGGAAAAATCCAATATGAGGTATTTTTACTCCAGCTGATTCCCCTGGCATGGCAGTAGCCAGCATATGATAAGCATGCCAAATGAATGCTTAATCCTTATTTTAGTGGCAAACTCAAGAGTTAGTTGATGCATGTTTAGAATATGAATTAAACCTGATAAAAGGCAGCTGAAAATTACTCTATATGCCACATTTGCTAATACACAACTTAATTGAAAAGACGGTAGTATATTTACAGTAAGTATTCCTGGAAGCTCTAGATAGACTGACAAGTGAGAGAAGTGGCGAAAAAGAAGAGAATAACAAAGAGTTCATTATGTGGGGTTTATTTTGCAGGTGAGAAAGACATGGGACAAGGCTTAATGTAGGGAAAGAACACATATTTGATGAGTCTGTAGGATGACTAATTTGGCGCTTTGGCTCAAACCTGAATTTTCAACATATAGGTCTCATGTACTCAGCAGAATGGAAGCATTTTTACTACACGAACAACCATAGCCAAAATTAGACATTCATCTTTGAAACTATGATCTTTGAATGTAGTCAATAATGGGAGATTACCAAAGGGAATGATAATGCAACCTTTCCTTCTAGCAATGACAGTAGTAGTTGCTATAGAAGAAAGAAGAAAAACATTGAAATATTGCAAATCTATAATTTTTAAAGTCTAATATTATGTAAAATGTAAGACTATTAAAATTCATTGCATAGATAATGGTGAAGGCCAGAACGTAGTAAAAAGTTGGCTTCCTAAAAATGTTACTAAACATTATTCTAGTTCATGAGATATAAATAATCAGTACATGCACACCATAAAGATGCTCTGCAGCCAGAAGATACCAGGTGATGGGCAGGTTTAAGCTGCAGGTAGATGCTGGCAGGTGGAAGGCCCTGCAGCAGGATTCCTTGAGTTCCAGACCTATGGCTGCAGAGCTGCCAGATTGCCACTGCTTTCTGTTCTTGGAGGAAGGAGCCAAGAATCTTTGGCTTAAGTGCTCTTCAGCTCTGCAGTTACAGTAATGATTCTTGGAGCATCAGGGAACTCAAATTGCAGAGACAAGACTCCAAAGCTGGAAATCTTGAACATATCATCTGAGAACTGTACCTCCAGGATGGTGCATTCAGACGTTATGAAAATTCTAATGATTGTCGAGAACTAAGCTTTGCTACACTCATTTTTCAGATCTAATTTTGCCTGGAGATGAAATCGTTACTTACTATTAGTGTTATTAGCTTAATGCTGAAGAGATGCAGTCAAATTTGAGGACCTAAATGTGCCTGATACCATATAAACAGGGAATAAAAAAGATATTTTGTGATAAATAAGGCTTTAGGACAAGACTTAGAATACAGATAAAAACAAATATTATAAAAATGAGAAAAAAAAAAAAAGAAGAAGAAAAATAAAGCATTTCATAAAGAGTATAAAGACTGGCAAGGGGACTATGACTTTTCAACTTCTGACAGACCATTAATTGGTATGTGATTCAGCTCATTAATATGTCCAAACAAAACATCATTACTGACTGATGGCTATTCAGTTGCCTATGAAAATTGATCCTATGGTCTCAGTACACTTCCTGTTAGACAGATAACTGCATTGTAACTGACATTATTCTTGATATCAAGAAGAACTCTATGAATAGACCAAAAGTCTCACCAGAGATTTTGACTTCTTACAAAAAGCAGTTTTTTTGGTTGGCCTTTTCAATATAGGACTTTGAATAATCTTTCAGAAGATATTCCTCATAGCTAATTTCAGATTGACAGTAGTGATTACCTCAGTTAAGATGTCGTGCTAAGTAATATTTCAAGATATAGATGTAAAGGATGGAATTCTGTATTTAAATCACTTTCATTATTCAAAACTTATTTTTGCAGATTTGTTATTTTTGCGTTATGTAAACGGCTATTCCAGTATTTACAGAATTTCATAAATGCTTTTTTCCTTGCAATAGATTATTCTGAAAGCAGCCTTGACTACCAAATAGAAATTACAGACAACTCTAACTTTCATCATGAGCAGACTCATTAAATCAAGTATTATTCCTAACACAGCTGCAGATAGTTGAAACTCTAAATGTTCCCCTGCTCCCTGTGGGGTCCTTCCCATGGGAGAAAGTCCTTCACAAATTTCTACAACATGAGTCCAACCCACAGGCAACAGTTCTTCACAAACTGCTGTAACATGGGCCACTTCTCCACGGGGTGAGTTCTTCGAGCATGAGCTGCACAGGACCACAACCTCCTACCAGGTGAACCTGCTCCAGTGTGGGATCCTCTCTCCACAGGTCTGTGGGTCCCTGCCTGGACCCTGCTCCAGTGTGAGCCTCCCACGGGGTCACAGCCTCCTTCAGGCTCTGACATGGGTTCCTCCAAGGGCTGCAGCTGGATCTCTGCACCCTGATGGTTTTCCATGGACTGAAAGGACACAGCTGCTCCACCATAGTCTGCATCATGAGCTGCAGGGGAACTTCAGCTTCGGTACCTGGTACCTCTTCTCCATTCTTCTCCAGCGACCTTGGTGTCTGCAGAGTTGTTCACATGTTCCCACTCCACTCTTCCCTGGCTGCAATTGTCATCAGGTGTTACTATTATTCCCAATTGGTTCAGCCTTGGCCAGAGGTAGGTCTGTCCTGGCTCTGGCTAGCATTGGCTTTGCTGGACATGGGGGAAGCTTCTGAAAGCTTCTCATAGAGGTCACCCCTGTAGCCCCCTTACTATCAAAATCTGGCCACAGAAACCAAATACACAGAGCAAAACTGAATTAAAGTAATTTGTATAAGGTAAGCTAACAATATTTTAAGGGGGGACACTGTATTCCAGATTTTAATATAAGACATAAAGTTTAGAAAAAAATAGTCATGTGCTTATCACTCCATTTGTTTAAGAAGGAGGACACAGAGCAAGCAGCAAAGGAAATGAGTTCCAGATTTGCCTTGTAATTTGCAAATGCTGGGTAATTAACAAATTAAGTTTAATGTTGCAAGGGAAAGCACAGAAGAAGGACAAAAGTGTAACATAATTAGAATCACATTAGAGTGAGAAGACTGAAGACCTGAATCTGCATTTATCAAAGGCAATAGTAAAACTCCATTATTTTTGACTCAGGCAAGATTGAATCCCTTAAAAATCTGACATGTTTCCAGAATGCCTAAACAATGCAATTGTTCACACATTTCAAGCAGAACAGAACTAATAGCACCAGAAAGGAAGTCAATCATATGTTTATTAGTGTGAGATACAATAAGTTATGCAAAATCTTGAAGGACCTCTGAATTGGAATATTTTGGAAGTGAGGTAAATCTAGATTTATACATTCTCCTATCCACTTGCTAATAACTGAATTGTAACAAAAATATCCTGGGGAAATGTAAAAGAAATGTTTCTGTGTGAGATTTATCTGACTGGATCTACAATGAGGACAGCATTCTTCATACACAGTAAAATGTACTAATATTTTTAGTGTATGATCACCTTTCACTACCAGGTAGCTGTTAGTAATAAATTAGTAGAATCATATCCTAGAAAAGCCTACTTCTTTTACCTAAAGGAAATCTAGGTAAGAAAGTAGAGTTAGGTGAGATGAATTCCTTAAGATGTGTAACAGGGGATCATCATGGCTAGACTTCATGAACGAAGATTTGGGAGGGTTTTACCCACGCTTGCTGCAAGTGCATTGATGGCTGACAAGGCCAGTGCGAGACAGGCAAGTCTGGTTGCAAAAGGCACAGCAGAAAGTCTCCACAGTGAGAGCCTGTTAAGGCACGGTTCTTTCTGCATTGTCTTTTCTCCTCCAGGCTGAGTAACAGGGGGTGAGGGAAAGGCAAAATATATCACTTGGTTTAGAGTAGGAGCACTACTCTTTCATAGGGTTGGCTAATCACTACTGAAAATCTTTGAGTGGGGACAGAAGACTTCAATTAACATAAGCATCCATCATGACCTCTCATACATAGAATAGACTTAGATTTGGCAGGTGATCTTCCTATGCCATTATATTAACACAGAAAATGTTAGGGAACAAAGGCCTCTTTCACCTCTCTGTTCTTTGTGCAGAACAACTCTCCTTCCCACAATTTAGTCTGCAAAAATAAGCCTCAGACAAACCACTTGCATCATGACAGGAAGCATGCTAATCACTGAGTTCTTCTTATGGGCAAATTGTGCCTGACAAACCTGACTGCCTCCTACAATGAGAGAACTGGTTGTATGCATGAAAGGAGAATGGTGGATGTGGCATACTTTGACTTTAGCAAGGCATCTGTCACAGTCTTTCTCTGTATTCTTACAGTCAAATTCACAAGCTATGAACTAGATAAGTAGACAGCAAAGTGGGACAGAAATAGGCTGGCCTGTTGTTGCACTTAAGGAGCTGTGATTGGCAGTATAAAAAGGCAACTTGCAGTATTACTGGAGCAAATATTCTTCAAAGACTATTAACAGCCTGGCGGATGAGAGAGGACACTCTCTACATATTTGCAGACGATACAAAATTGGGAGAGACAGATGATATGCTTCAGGGCAGGACTGTTATTTGGAGGGACCTGGACAGGTGTGAGGAATGGGCTGACAGCAACATCATGAAGTTAGCAAAGTGTAAAATCCTGCACCTGGGAGGGAATAACCCTGTGCAATACTATAGGCTGGGGGCTGGCTGGGTAGAAAGCATCTTGACAGAAATGTATCAGAAGGTTCTTATTGGCAAACTGAACATGAATCTTCAGTGCACCCTTGAAGAAAAGACAGAAAAAGGACAACCTGGGATGCATTAGCAGAAGCATAGTCACCAGGCCCAGGAAAGAATTCTAGTCTGGATTTATGAGACTACATCTTAAGTGCTGTGTCCAGTTTTGGACTTCCCAGCCCAAGAATGACACTGGTACACTGAGTGAGTTTAGCAAAGTTCTCAAGTTGGTGAGGTAAGGGGAATGGAACACATGGTGTGCAGGGAGAGGCTGCAGGTTGCTGTGAGATCTTTCCAGACTTATGAAGAGAAGACTCAGGGAAGACCTCATTGCTTCTTGTGGGAGAGCACAGAGAAGACAGATCCAGTCTTCTTGGAGGTACATAGTGACTAGTCTCGAGTCAATGGACACAAATTGGAGAATGGGAGATTCTGCAATGGGTATGCTGATTTTTTTTAATGACAATGGGAAAACAGTGGAAGACATTACGCAGTGGGACTGTGGCGTTTCCACAGGGATATCAAGACATTTAAAATGCAATCAGAGGATCTCCAGAGTTTTTGTCCAAACAATAAGGTTCCCCTTCTTGTGAATATATCTTCTTCTAACTAGGAACTCTCTTGCTTCTGAAATCAGAGAAAGCCATGAAGGTTTTCACCATTTACTATAACCAGCAGAAGTAATACAGCAAGATGAAATCCTAGTCAGGTCTGTCCCCAGGTTACAGACAAAGGATTATGCAGACAATTCAAAAACTTTAAAATTAAATAAAAAGAAAAAAAAAAAAAACACCAAACATAAGCAGTCTCTCAGCAAAGCAGACAAGTTCATATTTAGTTCAGATAAGGGCACTTCAAAGAAACGGGTTAAAGAGGCACAGAGGTGATTTGCTCAGTTGGTTAGAGAAGGGTGCTAATAATGTCAAAGTCATGGGTGGATCCCTGTACAGGCCATTCACTCAAGAGCTGGACTCTATGATCCTTGTGGGTCCCTTCCAAATCATAATGTTTTGTGATTCTGTGAAATGGGACTGAGGAAACATAAACTTGATCAAGACTTGAGGAACAAATGGAGTATGGTAGCCAATGTTAAATACAATTCTAGAAATTGGGCTATGAAGAAAAGATTGTTATTTAAGGAGGTAGCAGATCAATACAGAACAAGGACTATTTCTGGGAACAGCAACATATTAGAAAGCATTAGTTTCTATGTGCTTTTGTTTTAAAGTATTCATTCATGGCAAATAATCTAACAGATTTCATCTAGATGTACCATAAGGTATCCCTGCTCAAAATAAAAATACTTGAAAAATCTTGCCTTGGAGGCTGCCACTGAAGGTGACACTCATTCAGTCTATCATAAAAGCCTGTTTTCAGCTTCTGTCACCTACCCTGCTTCCTGTCAGAGGACAGGAACCTAATATAAGGAAATTAAACCATGAAGACAATCTCTTCAATGCAGTTCAGAAAAAAAAGTATGTTCATACATTAAGGATAAACTGCATGAGCATCTATTCCTCTCCATGAAACCTCCTGAGTTTAGTTTACGTATAAAGAGAGACAGTAAGAATTTGAATAGGAATGCAGTCTGCTTTTCTAAGAACAACTACATGGATAGCCAAGGAGCTCAATAATTTCAACATAACATGCTTTCTGGTGCTATTAAGTAGTGAAAAGATCCTGAAAATTGTAAATCTTGTAAAAGCAGTTTGGTCATTCAATCCTTTACACAATGGAACAGTTACAGTTTCTGTATAACTCTGAGTACAAAGCTATGCCAAGACATTTTTTCTTCCTTGAAATTGTAATCTTGAAGTACCTGCTAACAACCAGTGTAATTCACTGTCATTTTTAATTTTTCCCACTCACAATTTGATTAATATGTTATAAATGAAAAACTCTCAGACCCTAACATAATGAGCATCAGAAATCAGTATGAATTTTTCCTTCCCTCTACAATTCCCTCCTGTTGTTGGCAAATCCCAGCGGGCAACTAAGCCCCATACATATGCTCACTCACTTCCTTCCCACTCCCCACTGGGATGAGAGAAGAGGAAAGGAAGAATAAACAAAAGAAAACTTGGGTGTCTAGATTTAAAAAATAAAAAAAAAATAAAAAATTAATGAGTGAAGGAAAACTGAAGAGATGAAAACAGAACAAAAAAAAAAGTAACACAAAAGCAATCATTCACCAACTCCCAGTAAGTTCCCCAGGAAAAAAAGCCTAAGATTCCCAAAACCTTGTCCTTTCCCCTTTATTGCTAAACATGACATTATATGGTATAGGGTATCTCTGGTTGGTTTGGGTCATCTGCAGGTTTCTGTCGTCTCCTGACCCAATGTTCCACAAATTGTGTGTCACACAATTATGTGTCACAGTGAGAAACAAGAGGCCTTCGTGCTAGCACATAACTATCTTATCAAATATTGTTCAAGTATGGTTTTTGTCAGAAATCTAAAACATAGGACCATATGAGTTGCTATGAAGAAAATTATACTAGCTAGGTACTTTGTTTCCTTATCCCTTGCCTTCTTCCTTTCCCTTTCTTTCAAGAACCGTATCTCCAGAATCATTTGATTTGTACTCTTTTGCTCCTACTAGTTGTTACATGTATCATTTATATATGACTTTTTCTTACTAATACTGAATATAATTTCTAATTTGTAGAGTTACTGAATGCTGGCTCTTTATGTTTTAAATATAAGCTTGTAGGAACAAACATGCCCAGCAGACAAGTTCAGTGCAAAAGTACTTGTGCATGGTTTATCACTCCAATCTTTCCTGAAACCATTAGCTCACAATTATCAATATGAGCATAGCTTTAGTGAAACCGCAGCATAAATTGCAAAGCAGTTCATGAAGAATTAGCCTTCACTCTTCCAAAAGAATTCAATAAATAACAGTTTTATTATTGGAAAAGTACTGAATCAATGAAAATGTTGTATTTGTAATTGTTTCTACAGAAACCCCAGCCTTCATGTCAGTATTCTTCAGTTATGTCACTCAGAGAAAGTATCTGGGAGTAACATGCAGAGTTTTCTCTTCATGCAGCTAAGACATCAGAGTAAAATGCAAATTCTTTCTTCTAACCAGATATTACAAGCTAATAAGTCACTAATATCTGTTACTATAGACCCAGATAGCTTTATAGTTTTTAGCAATTTTAGCCTTGCAATATCTGTTTTAGTAATGAAGTATATCAAAAGATGGGAAATGTAGGCAGAGACAGACTAAACAAATTGTGCATAGAACAGCAAAGGAATCTGATTAGTGTCCAGGTACTGGTAGGTTTTGCCAAGAAAGTTTATAGCTGCCTCAAATTCTGCTATTGTACAGAGCCAGAGACTACTTTACTTAATCTGAGTATTTCAGTATGTTTCACAGTTAGAGCTCATTTGAAAGTCAGAAATGGTCTGGCTTCTGATGAGGGACCCTATCAGATAGGCAAGACTGATAAATAACAGAATCACAGAAATACAGAATCAGCTGAATTATAAGGGGCCCACAAGGATCATTGAGTCCAATCCTTAGCCCCGCACAAGACATTCCCAAGAGTTATACCATGTGCCTAAGAGTATGATCCAAACAATTCTTGAATTCTGTCAGACGTGGTGCTGTGACCATTTCCCTGGGGAGCCTCTTCCAGCACGTAACCAGACTGACATTGCTGAGTTCACTGTGGAGGCAGCTTCTGTCCAATGTTTTTAATTTGGTGTGTTTGAGATTTTTAATTTTTATAGGAAAATGATCAAGGAGGGGTGAGAGGCACAGCAACCTTTATTTTCCCACCTAATATTTCTCTCTTCAGAAGACAAAGCTCACTCTGTAAGTACAGATAATGTCATGCTATTCTTAATTATGCTTTTCCTGCTCTTTGTTAGTAGCATTTACAAGATTTCCATACCCAGTGATTAAGACAAGAAATGGTTATACTGAATTATTTTAAAAATAGCCCAATAGAGAAAAGATTTGAGGAATACTTAGAAGTGAATCTGACCCATCCTAGATGCCAAGCACATGGTGATATGAGGAGCTTGCAATATTCATGTAACACTCAAGCATATTTGCAGCAACTAATAGTCAATTATCCAACTGAACATTCTTGATAGGTTAGCAGGTTAGGAGAATATTTTCTGCAGAATTACTCAGCATAAATAATGTTAAAAATAACTGGTATTAAAAGTAAATTAGGTAGTTAACTATTTCTTTAAAAGAAATACTTTACAGAAAGCAATAGTTTTCATTCTTTCAGTGTCTGTGGATTTGTTGGAAGTCTCAAAGAAAGCCCTCTTTCCAAGTTCATCCCATGAAATCTCAATGTAAGAGATAGGAAAACAAATAAAGAAAACAGCATGGGATGATTTTTCTTTCACCTGTCTCTTTGTCAAGTCTGATAAGGATATGAACTCATTCTAAAAGCAGTTCCAGATCCATGAGGTGTGACTTCATCAATCGGAAATCAGTATGTTCGAAAGATAGCATATGTGTGACTTTTTCAGTGTCTACCATCCTTTCTGCCATTACATGGTCTTTTAGCTCTATACAGTGTGAGAGCGTGAGCATTGGCAGTGCAAGACTAGCTTGTGGCATTCTCATTGCAAGGGACACAAAGCAGATGTTTCTAGCTATTATTTCCCGAAATGCGCTTAGCTCTTGTCTGTATGCTTAACATTTAGAAAGCAGCAACTTTGTTTTTCACACATAAGAACTTCAACATGCATGAACTATCAACTATGAATCATCTTTTGTGCTCAATTTGATCAACTCCAATCATGCTGTACATATATTCACGCAGTTATATCAAAAGGAAAGTCTATGTCTAACCTGCTCACAGTTTCAGTACAGGGGGTATTTTGAATGGACAACCATTTTTACGGTCCCATTGGTCTACGTTCATTGCATGTAACACCATTACTTCAATTATAATAGCTCTGCCTCTTTGTGACCTGAGGCTTAGCAGTCACAGGAGGTTAATCTGCTTTTCTGATTTTTGATTTACTCCAAGTTCCAGTATCTTTACTTTTATGCAAGTTTCCTAGAGGCTGTGCACTGGAGTGGATACATCAACAATCTCTCATCCTCTTTAGTTCAAGCATAAACTCAGAACAAAATAAAACACTAGCTTTCACAAAGCTCACATACTACAGAAAAAGAATGGAAGAGTCAAAAAGTCACTAAAAGTAAACAAAACTGGAGAAGCCAGGAACCAATTAAAAAAAAAAAAAAAATAAAGCCAAAAATTGTGTGACTTGGAAATAGACAACATTTGGCTCCTCTGAGCCACTGGGGTTCTGAGACTCAGTATACAGCCATTCTTCCAAATATTTGTTGAAAGGCCCCAAATTAAAAAACTGAATACTTGCTTGGGAGAATGAGGGGTAGGGATATCTCATTTTCCATTAACATTACTATAATCTCAGTGAGAAATGAAATAACTCCTGTACCTTGAAAAAAGGCCTCTGGATAAAAAAGCCTGGAGCTATTTTACTCACATCTTATGAAAAAATAATACTATATGCCATTACACATACAAGTACTCCCAGCACCTGTCTTGTAACAAATGCATAATAGCTTTTTTTTTCTGAAAAGTCTATGAATGAATAAAAGATCCTATTAACAGCTTGAAACTAAACTTGAATACACAGTAGGTACATATATATTTAAAAGACGTATATTACATTAAGTGCCATTTCAAGTCCCAGAAGCCCCCTTAAATGACAATATGGATATCAGTGGATGAAGACATGTTTACTTTAAAGAAACTAATTCAGCTAAATTATCTGCAGGCATGATGACAGCTGACAATAAAATTAGTAGTGAATAAGATGGTCTATCTAGTATCTTACTAGATGACCCCTTTAACTGTATACAAGGAGGATTATTTTATTTTTGACTGTGATAGATGGGAAAGACATAAATATAGCAAGTAAATACCTTGTAAATTGGCAAGCACTTTCAAGACAGCAATTACAATGAGAAAAGTTACTTTTAAGTGCATGTCATTCAAGCTGATGTGGATTTTTTTCCTCATGTGGTGATCATACATTCAATCTTTCTACACCTCCACTTTAAGTCTATCTCATTACTCCTTTGTCTTTAATTTATTTCTCTTCAATTCTACACAAAATGCAATTTTATGGACCATATACTAAGATATTTTAATAACGTTCTGCAAAACCAAGTAAATTATTAGTAGCTTAGACAAATGCATTCATGAGGCATTATATTTGTTTCTCCTGCAAGTCCTCTAAACACATTTTAGTCAATCCTTCTTTCTCAATAATAATGAAGTAAGGTAGTCCAATTAGTGTCACTGGGTATCACTACAATATTAATTTCCATTACCCACTCTTGCATGAGATGATATGGTGATGATACAAAATAGTGTTACAGAAAAATGTGTGTACCTAGCTGAAAACCCTGTTAAATGTAATAGAACTGCCAGTAAGGAAAGGTTTATTGAATAACACTATTGTAATTCTTTGAATGAAGGGCAAGATAATTTTAATTAAAAAAAAAAAAAAAAAGATATGATGATGGTTTTATTTTCTAGATCCTTCCCTCTCACAGTTCACTTGTGTAGGTTTTGCTTAAAGAAAGATGAACATCTACTCTAAAATGAGTCTCTGGAATACTAGAGGTAAATTCATTCTAATACATGCTAACATGCTTCCTTACCTCTTCACAGTATTTTAATTGTTACTTACACAGAGATTTATCACAAAATTAAATGACCCTTTTCTTTTAAAATCAATAGTTAAATAATATTTTTAAATAAATGCAAACATATAAACATTCTACTTTTATAAAAGTGTTGATTTAACCTAAGGTTCATATGTAAGTACTGGACTGATTCAGATAGTAATTAAAGATGCAAGCAATCAGTGCAAGGAAAAGAGATTCAAAAGTCATCAATGCAAGCCCTTGTAAATAATAATTTGTAAGGGAAAGAAAGTTATTTAGAAATGAAATAAATTAAGATATTCTATCCCCTTTTACCTTCCTCTCTGTTAATGAGTTTTCATCGGGTTCTGCAACTGACTTAAAAATGCATAACTTTACTAATGTGCCTGGATTTATTCCTTCTGGAATGAATGCTCTGGTAGAGTGCTACAATTTCCCTAGTTGCTGAAATAATTTCCTCTTCCTAGGTTAACAACATCCTTCTTACTAATTTCCTAGAAACAGACAAAGTATTCTGTTTCTGTTGGCTACTACTAATAACTTTAGCCAACGTTCCTATTGTTTTGGAGTTCAGTCCTTAGCAGAAGTTTACTAATACGGACTAAGTATGCTAATAAGTCTTTTTAATGAAGGCACTTTACATAAGTAGCAAGTAGTGAAATGGATAACAACATACATTCCTTCATTTATCAATCTTCATTTTGTCTTTTGCATAATCCTTTATTTTTACAAAAGCAATTTAGACAAATTTTAACTAGCCAAACTACAAACAAAGTTGTAAATTTTCCTCAAAATACACTCTGACCTATTGTATTATATTAAACGGTTCTGTAACTGAATCTTAATAATGTGTTATTAAGAAACACTAAGAAGCAGTGCCTTATTCAGCTAAAGAATTTGGCAAATGAAAGAATGAATACTGCATGGGTCATCCAGCTAATTAATGCTTTGATCTGTCTTTCATGATCATGACTTTATATAAAAGAATTGTATTTTTTCCCCAGTGATAATCATCAGAAGTAAATATACTATGCCTTAAGGTAAAATTTAAGCAGTAGTTGTTCTCCGTAGAGATAACAAACCATAAGTTTTGCTTGTTAGAGAGAAATAACTACCATATGCAAAATGCCAACGAGAAATCTGGACATGTTTGAGAAGAGAGGAAAAAAAAATTTGTCGCCTATCTTTCAGTTCGACTGAACCAGAGAACACTTAGTCTCTTAATGTCAGACTCCCATCTTCCTGTCCTAATAATCTGCTGCCAATGCCCTTGAAAGAACATGTAGGAGGATTACTTTTTGTTTAACTTCTTTGCTTAACCTTCACAGGATTTGCTTGCTGTGTTGTCAGTAAAGGATATGTGTTGCTGGAAGGATAGTTAAGTGCAGCATTAAGCAACTTTTCCTCAATCTCTGTGTAACTGCAGGTGGGAATGAGTAGATAAAACCCCTGCATTTCTTAAGCAGAAAAATAAATTTAAAAAAAAAAAAAAAAGAAAAAGAAAAAAAGGAAAAGAAAAACAAAGCAGAAATTAAAGACAAGGCCTTGGCAGGCAAAAATCTCTTATTTTGATACATATTTCTCTAAGTGGGCTGCAAGTCTAATTTATTTGACATACAAAAATAAATTATTGTCATTTATCAAGCCTCCTGTAGACTTGCTTTATTATTCCTTTGTATGACAGTGTCCTTCAGAGTTCTTGATCAAGACCAAGTATCCAAATTGTTTTTTGCAAACTTGTGAGGAGGGAAGCCATTGGCTGCTATTATCATCATACACAAAACAGAGAAAGACTGGAAAGACAGGTTGAGGTGAAATGATTTGTTCTAAGCCCTGTAATAGTCAGTGGTAGATTTATTAAGAGAATTCAAGATTTCTTAGACATGGTTCAGAGGTTTTATACTGTGTAGCCAGTTCTGTTCCCTGAATAAAACCATTAGCAAAGATAGAGGGCACTGTAGACCTTATTTTACTGAGAATGGATGTTTTGCTTCAGCAAGGACTACAGGAGCAAGAGGAAGCATTGACTGTTAAGGAAAAACTAAAGTGTTCACAAACTCCATTCTCCAGTTGATAAAGAAGCAATAAAACCAATGTCAATAGCCAGGCACATGAAAAGAAATTGATCACTCTAAAATTTCTGATTATTGCATAGACTGGTGAAGTCATTGACTTCTCAGAGAAAACACAAGCTTGAGTCAGAAAGTCACATGCCTTTGCAACATTGCCTCACACATGGATTCACTCAAAAAGAAAAAAAAAAAAAAAGAGACCTTTTTCTTCTACTTACAGAACATTGACAATTTTGATTTGCATTGACTAATATTGTAAAAGAGTTCTGTTTGGTTGCATAGCTACAGAAGCATGAAAATACTTTCATAGCAGTTTTTTGCCCTTGGTGAAATTCAATGAAGGGTTCAGAAGCTTGCATGCTTATGGCATAAATTAATTTGTGCTCATCTGCCAGAGTCACAGAAATCTGAAAACACGCATTTATGGCATTTATCCATTTTAAAATGCCATTTTATTGAAAGTCAACAGAGTGCTCAGCGTAAACTTCTTGAAGTTTTTCTATTTTGTCTTCATTTAGTAAAATTGTTAGACTATACATTTTCTAATAAATTTCCAACTAGTTTGTGATGTTTGATTTCTTAAGACTATCATGTTGTGTTTCTTATGGCACAGAGGAAGACACAGGAATTCCAGAATATCCAGGATTCTAAACTGAAGGATGTATTTTAAAAAGCACTGAGATGAAGGAGAGTAATTTTTTTGTACTAAGACCAAGGAGAGTAATTTTTTTTCCCAGTCTTGGCAAGGAGCAGGCACTACAGAATGAACACAGCATCTCTGCCATCTTCCTCCCATTCTGATAAGACTTTACAGAAAACTGAGGTTGCAAGCAAGTAATCGGGTTTTAACTTGTTCTTGCAAATTTACTAGCTCTCATCCTATAGATTACAACATGGAAATTGAAACAGATTTAATGATGGCCTGTTCAAAATGTATCCATGGCATTACTAAGCAGCAACAGGATAATTGAACTATAATATCCCTGTTTATTAGCCTGCTTTCCTGCCTCTGAAGAAAAGATGCAAACATGAAAAATAAGATTATTTATTTTAGATAGACTCTGATTTATTTGTTTATAAATTGCAATAGAAAGCATACTTTTGATTTCAGTGGTCTGGCTACCCTCCTGGTGAATATGAGATAAGAGACAAGTGGATAAGTATTCATCTCATCTGAATTGATAAGACAGATGAACACAATAAAACAACATCCATATGAAAAAAAAAACAAAAACCTTTGCTTCTCTCTGGAACATTATCTGAAGACCATTTGATACTGAGTAAACTATTTCACTGAAGCAGAACTCCTGATCTTCACAGTTTTTCTTCTTACTGGAGATTTTTCTCTGCAGAGATATACAAACAATACTACCAGGACAAATTTAGGATCCTGCTACACATTCTGAGTAGAAGTGAATCAGTCTCCTTTAAGTGGCTGCCTACACGGATGGGCTAACCTAGGGCAATAGATTCCATCCTGCTGAGCAACACAATAATGCACATGCTCAAAGGGCTCTGCTCCAGGGAAGGTTGTGTGTCATGGCACTAAATACAGCTGTCAGCAAGTACATAAGAGCAGAGAGGAAGGGATGAAAAAGCAAATAAAATAATTAATGGTATTCTGTATGACTTGAAGACAAAATACATGACTTTTTGATGATTCCTCCATAGGTGTTTATACTGATAGACTGTGACATGATCAAAACCTCTGTTGTTTTATTTTATTTTATTTTAAAACAAGAAAAACCTAACATGTCTTTGTTCAAGTACTGCTATAGTGACAACTGCTCTCCTCAGTATAAAAGTCAGGAATAAGCTCAGTGAAACCACAGAAAAGACTACCATTCATAGTAATAGAATTAGTACATGCATGAATATAAGCATATGAGAGCTTTAAATTCTACATCACTTCAGAGATTTTTGTTTTGTTGATTATTTTTTTTTACTATGCATAAATTCCCAGTTTTTTGAAACACATATTGTAGGCATCAGACAAAAAAAAAATCAAATTGTTTTTAAATATTTGTAATGGTGATCTATATCTCAAAATGCCCCCAAACAAACAGAGAAGCAAACAAATGCAAGATCTGGATTTAATAATAAGCAAGAAAACTCTAGGTTGTCCTTGAGCCTATATAAGGGAACTGAATATAAGCTGAGTTGAGATCAGAATGAGAAATTCTCAGAGTACATGTGTTATCTGAAGTGCTGCTGATTTAGACAGGAAAGCCAGCATAAACAGCTCCTTCAACCTTATTTTTCTCTCTGCACTCCAACCACAACATACTGCTCCAGGAAGCTCCTATTCTCATGTCATCATTTCCATACCATTTAAAACTTGTTCTGTTGTTAGTGTTACAAACCTCAATATTCTGTTTGCTTGAGTGGTAGCCCTCAAGGCATACGGGAGCAACCTGTAAATGTACTGTTCTTGCATTAGGCTCTGCTTTACTGATCAAGTTCAACCCAAACTAATACAGTAGCTAGAGAGGTACAGCTGTCATTTTCACTCAATTACACTCACAGTTAGTGTAATTATTACTACAGTATTTTAATAATGAGTAATTAATGATGGAGTTCCTATTTTTCCATCAGCCATAGTGTGCAAAATAGCTTAGGTGAATATTCATTGTAAAAGCATGCAGTGGTTCAGACTGAGTGCATACTTAATGCAGACCTTCAGTTGGTATGAATGAGAATAGTTGTATCAGCTATAAAAGAATAACTGTATCCAAGGTAAGTCTCAGGGAGGAGATGCTGATCTCCTTCCTTTGGTGCTGAAGACAGGATGTTGAAAATGCCTTTGGTCGTCCAATCCTGAAAGCACACATCTTACATCAAACACTTCTTCTTTGGAAACTATAGCTGCCTGTAGACCTAAACTAGTGCAGAAATAGGAGGCCCTGACAAGGAATATCTCCTGTTAATTGAGCTCTTCCTTACACTTTCAAATTATGGAAGCCTGTGCTCAAACCTGTCCTAGAGTGCCAGTAGTGACCGAAGGAATTGTGTAGGGTGTCCTTATGCTACTGCTGAGGCCAAACTTACCAGAATACTAAACTGAAAATTTAACCAGGCTAACTCCAAGCATTGCCAAATGGTGTCCCACAAGATATGCAGAACACTGGTCATTGCACACATTGATTCACCGCTGTAGAAAATAATTGCTTCTTCAAGTCTAAAAGCAGATGAAATACCATATAGTATTTGTATGCCTCTTGCACAACTTTTCTTTCATCAGATTTAGAGGTATCTACCACATTCAACATAAACAACAAATAAAGCCACTTCCACATAGAATGCTATAATTCTCTGTGGATTGCAGAGGAAAGACATTATAAAAAAGGGCTGAGGTCTGCTATAAATGCCACTGCTGTGTGACCCAGCCTGAAGGAATAATGAAGGGCCCAGAAGGGAGAGAAGGTTTCCATGGTCCAGCAAGGAGAGATGAAATTCTGGTTTCAAATGGCTGGCTGTCAGCACAGGCAGGATAAATGGCTTGACAGAATTTTCTGGTATGTCCAGATTTTTGTCACAGCCTCCAGGAATGTTTATGAGTTTTATACAAAAATAATTGACTTTAGAAATCCAGTCCTGGGAGCTGGAACTGGAATTACATTTTTATGTTTTGTCATCTTTCTAGTTCTGCATTGATATCTATTTCTCTCTATGCATTTTCAGGAGAAAAAGATTGTAATCTATGTATCCTATCTTTGTGGATCTTTTCAGTTTATGAAAAGATTAGGATTTATTTATTGTAAATAAATATATATTTATTGAAATAAACTTTTAAACCTTTTCAGTTTATGAAATAAGATTCTGACTTTTTTTTTTCTTTTCATTCCAACAAATATTTAAATTGATCATACAAGCACAGAAGAGAAAGAAGAAAAGTCTTTATACAGAATATACCTAGAGCCCAGTACTTGATGTGATCTTTTAGGAAACATGCATTAAATTTTCATCAAACACTAAAAAGATCTGGAGAAATACACTGAATGTTTCTTTAATCAGTGAAATGTTAGAAAAAAACTGTACAGAATCTTGTTATCCTGTATTTTGTGTGAAGAGATTGGCCTTGAATTCCATTTCCAGGACATGTTCACCCATGAATCCAGTGAGAAAGAGAACACTTTTGGAAAAGCGAGGCTGAAATGACACTCCTCTCAGTGTTCATTTCAATCTCCAGCTAATTAGGAATCTGGGTTGTTGGTTTGTTGTTGGGGTTTTTTTATTTGTTTGTTGTTTGTGGGTTTTTTTGTAGTTTGTTTGTTTCCCCCCCCCCTCTTTCCCCATGCCCTTCAACTACTCAGTAGAAAATGGCAGGTGTAAAATAAGCTACCAAATAAATTTTAAAACCCCATGTATTTAAATTTTTGTGAATCACACTCTCTAAAATCACCTCCTTCCTTCTGGGGCTCAGGTAATGCACCAAACTTATAAAGAAAATTTAGATTCTTGGGGAATAAGGATTCTTTAATTGAACCACTCTCTCTTTATAGAGCTAGTCTAAAACTATTAATATTGCCAACAGTATATTTTCATGTTTCGGTGTGGTGCTGGAATGCACATGCATATCTGTATACTTTTGAGGCATATTAAAATTGGTAAAAGTTACAGCTGCACATTTATAATGCAATGAAAGCACTCACCTTTCTCTGATTAACCAGAGAGGCTACCAAACCTAGACAATGGAAAAGAGAGTGTGTACCACTCTCAGTCCTTTTCAATGATAATAAGTATACATTCTGAGCAGAATAAAGAAATAAGCCATATCAAAGAGAAAAGTAAAATTTACTATGTCTTCCTTCCATCTTATTCCAGGTAGATCAAAAGCATACTGTAAACAGCAGTCATTTTACAGCTGTACAGTGATAAGTTTCACTTTAAGTCAGCCTGGTATAGATCTCACACTCATTACAAAAATCAGAAGTTACCATTACTTGTAAAACTTACTTAATTGTCTACATCAGTAATTTTGTGGTTGACTGCTATGAGTAAAATCCATGCAACTTCATTTAAGAGTGATGTTCATAATAAAAGTCCTATGCCTAAAATGGAAGAGTTGAAAGACTGAGGTCAGCCTTCCAAATTTTAGAAGGAGGATGTCTGGTTTAGAGGAAAAAGAATAAGAGCAATTGATTTCAGTGGCACTCAGCTTTGATTTACATATTTTTATTAGTAAAACAGGTTATTACTTCCATACATTTTCCTACTGTGTACTCAGAAAAAGAACATGAAAGATTTCATACATGATCAGGTGAATTTTCCATGCTATGTAATGTGAATTAACCACTAGCATGGTAAAATGTGGGCAAAAAGTATTTGATGTAAAATATGTTAAGCAAAAAAAGACATAAACACTACAACTATTTATTCAAATGAACCACTAGAAGATCTCCTTAGTTCTGTGAAATTACTGTCCTGGTAATTATTAGACAGGATGTGATCTCATCAATAAACCGTAGTGGCCAAAGTCAAAGTTTTAACATGCCCACTTCAGTCATCTGAGACATCAGTACAGATCGGGGAATTTTGTAGCACACACCCAATTTTGATCTCACCAGACATATGTTGTGATCCCAAATATGAACAGGCATTCTGCAGTCTTGTCATACATTAGCTTATTGATACTCATATATATCAAAATATGAGCATATATATCTATGCACATATATATCAAAATGCTATGCTGCTGAGAAGATGCAAAAGGATGTTTTTGGGAAGGGTTCCGTTCAACAGCAAATGCTGGATTGATCCCTTAAGGTAATTAAAGGGGTACCACATGGAGGGTTTCCTGAGTGATTTTTTAATTCTGTAAAACTAAACAATTTTAAAATAAAATTTAACTATATACATAGATATGGAAGACTGATTACAAGGTTAACACAGCCATTATCCAGGGTTCATTTTACTAATATCTAAATTCCATGGAACTGGAAGAAGGGCAACATTCCTGTCTCATTAAAGCAATGTGAATAAACACCTTGATATCTACATTTTTGAATCTGATAAAAAGGGTGATTTTATTGACATTCTGTATTTGTGTTGATTGTGCTCCAGGCTCTTTCCTTTTCCATTCTGTTCTGAAGATTTGGGGTTTTTTTGTTTTTGTTTTTGGTGGTCTTTTGTTTGTTTGTTTGTTTTGTTTTGTGGTTTTGTTTGGTTTTGTTTTTTTTTTAGTTTTCATAGTCAAAACACGCTCTTTGCTCTTGGGCAGAAGGACTCCTTGAAGGAAGAACCAACAATGAAGACAAACCAGAATTAGAAATAAGGCACAATAATCATATTTTTCAAACAGTGAGAGTATTAACTAAAACCAGACTTTTGTTGATAATTGGACTGAATACTTCCTTGTTGAAATTTTTAAACAAAATTAATATTCAATTATTTTTTTTCTTAAAAGGATAGACAAACCTTGGCTACTATTCATAAATATCAAGTCAATTCATGGAACTCCCTCCAACAAGTTTCATTATGAATAAAGACAAATGAAGTAACTTCCTCCCCTCAGTAATTTTCTTTACAAAACACAGAATAACCCTAAACTAATCGAACACACACACTCAAGTTAACCAGTTCTGGTCCTGAAGCTGGCCTTTTAATGGGTTTAGCAATAGTCCACTATTCATTGGACTGAAGTTAATTCCTTGATGCTTCCTTTTTCTCTCATTTTAAAACGGAGTTGTCTTAGTTAACTTCCTTGTGGCTAAGTCTGTCCTTCTTATAAAACATCCAGAAGAACTGTGACATTTCTTGGCAGTCTGAGCAGCAGTGTCAAGCACTGAATGAGAAAGCATTCAGTGTTTAGCCATGCATAGCCATGGCCTCATGTATAGCCATGGCCTCGGGATTGTTGCACGATGGCTAGGCAGTGCAGAGAAACTTGCATTGCTATTTCTCTTTTCAAACTAAATCTCCAAATCTGCCCATCCATGGTCACTTTGCATAAGAATGGTGGCTCAGTTTAGCCAGCTTAACTTCAGGTAATTACTGAGAACACAGTAGGTTCCCTATAGACTTCAGTGAAAAGACAAAGACTCACAGATGAATGAACCATCCTTTCGAAATGCTTATTTCTTCATGTAGAAAAACCTAGGAATTGTGACCTTAATTTCAGTGCTTTTAAGGGGACCGAAATTAATTTCAGTGCTTAGGGTGGCTGCCTTAAATCAGATGGAAAAAGCATCAGTTTACACTAGCAGTATGCTGGGGCTCCTGTTAGAGATGCATAGGAGTAAACTAAGAGGCAAAAAAAAAGGTTCACACCATGTTGTTAGGACCAAGAAAGATCTAAACCACAAAGCAGGAGGAGACATAAGACTGAATCATAAGGGAAACTATTTTAGGGAAGTAAATACTGTAAATATTTTTAAAGTAACAGTTTTTAGTGAACAAATGAATTTTTAACTGAAAGACATTTTTCTGTTTGCAAGGTTTCGCTGCTTTTCGACTGTACAAATAAAATAGGATTTCTGCCTTTTCTAAATACCATGAAAACACTAACTGTTCCTGTATTAAAATGGAAATAAGTCACAGAAGAAAGACACAGAAAATCTCAAATAATGACATAAGTTCTGATACCCAGCAATATATGTAGTGTTAATTAAGACCACTCTAATAGTCTTTCACACAAAAGTGGAGATTTTTTTTTCAAGTAAGAAGTCCTTGTGCAACTCCTAAATATTTAGGAACAGATTTTTATTCTTGATGTTTTTAATTTAAGCAAGGCAAGCCCTCTCATATCTCCTGTATACAAATTTGTTGCTAGGGGTCAAATTCTGTCGTCTGATGTGCATCTCAGGAATGATTTAGTGTCCAGAGACTTGAAAGACCATAGTCTCTGACTCATTAATTTTGCTCTAACTTCCCAAAGGAACGTGTGTCTTCTGCTAGCCTTTTAGAGAGATTTCTGGCTCCAGATGGCACATTTAACTTTAAATTACTGACAATATCAGAGAGAAAGGTACCATGAAACACTTCATTCTTTCCCTACATAGGGCAAGTTTTACAATTATATGTTTCTTATGTGCTATGAAGAACAAGAAAACAAAATCACAGAAGTCAAGTAGGATAGACAGATGTTATATCCTGCATGACGTATTCTTCAACACTTACACACCTGGTTTCCCAATTCTTCTTCTTAGGGAACATGCAGGATAACACCACAATTTCTTTTAAGTGGGAAATAGAGGTCTACTTATCAAGAAGTGAGAGCAAGTAACTCAGAATTCATACTAGAAAAAATGTTAGAACTTGACCAGAGAGTGGTTTAACCCACAAAATGGGATTCAAGGTTGCATTGCATCTCAACTTTGAAACTGCCTGAGACAGATTTCTCCTTAGTGAGGGAGTAGAAACTTGGATCCATGTTTCTGCTAAGTTTCCATGTTTCCTTGGGCAGATTTCACAGATTTTCTTGCAATTTACACCAAAGACAAATACAGATTCAAATCTTTCCATGCCATGGAGGATATCTTCTGAAAAATCACTAGCAATGTTTCAGGAAGATTTGACAAGTAAATGCATTAATTCTTCTGAGATTCTGAAGCAGAAGGCTAGAAGTCTACAAAAACACGTATTTCAGATGAGAATAACTCCAAATTGATTCTGCTTTATTTTTGTGATGGATAGAAAATTCATAACTGTAGAGTAAAAGAAAGTGAATAACTATTAAACTGCACAATTTCTTGCCACCACACAAGTGTTTATATATTGCAAATGTTTAATGTATTAAAGGTAGCAGGAATGTAAATAGATTTTCTGAATTCCTCCTAGACACAGTGAATTTCTGATAAACAGACTGTCAAAATATTCCATGGAGTTTCCTCTATTTGATTTTTAGGCATCTGTGAAACACTTATTTTTCAAGATTTGCTCTGCTACAACCTGAAGGGAAAGGGCTCTCCATCTCTAAATTTTCTATATGATATAGCATTGTTAGCATCATTCCAATTATGTTTGCTTTGATCTTGATGCAAGAGCCAGAATTCTGAAAATTAGTAAGGACATCTTACTTCATGTATACCAATGAGTAATTCACTATGAAGTCATTCACAGTTCATTTATCAGTATACCTCAACTTTATTTTTGTTGAAGAAAACTTTTTAAATCATCAAGCAGAAACTTTGAAAATAACATAATTTCAATTTTAAAAATCAGATTAAAACATTTTAAATTTTAATAAAAAAAATAAATAATCAACATACATATGCTTTACAACATATGAAAGTGAAGAGAATAGATTGACTAGCATCAGACTTAGAGCCATTGCCCCCTCCCTTGGCAGATCCATTGGCAATGACATTCTGTAAGAAGAATCCACAACATCAAATTATGTTCGTTTTCTTCTGTCCCACTCCATTTTATCAATATTTGGTAAGTGTAAACTACATCAAAGACAAGATATCCCCTGTACACCATAGATCAGGGAAGTAATTGTCCCTCTGTACTTATCAAGACCACACCTTGAGAACTGTGTCCATTTCTGGACCTCTCACTTCAAGAAAGGTTTTGAGGTGCTAGAGCGAGTCCAGAGAAGGCTAACAAAGCTGTTGAAGAGTCCAGTGAATAAGTCCTAGGAGAACAGGCTGAGGGGAACGTGGAGAAAAGGAGGCTCAGGAAGGACCTTTGTGCTCTCTCCAATTAGCAGAAAGGAGGTTGCAGCCAGATGGGGAACAGTTTCTTCTCCAAAGCAACTAGTGATAGGATGAAAGGACATAGCCTCCAGCTGCACCAAGGGAGGTTCAGGTGGGACATCAGGTAGAATTTCTTCACTGGAAAAGTTTCTAAGCATTGGATTGGACTTCCCAGGCAAGTGGCAGCATGACCGCTCCTGGAGGTGTTCCAAGGAATGACTGGACATGGTACTTAGTGCTATGGTTTAGTTGACAAGGTGGTGATCGGTCAATGGTTGGACTCTATGATCTTGGAGGTCTTTTCCAGCCTTAATGATTCTGTGATTTTGTGACTGAGAACACTGCTGAACAGATCAGAGCATGCAAGTACAGTCTGCAAAATGAATCTGACAGACTTTCCCTGAGTCTAGTATTCTATCAAACCCATTTCTAGATGATTTTTCTGCATCTAGAAATTTGAAGACATCTAATGATGTTACTGTGCAGAGTTATGGCAATTTCAAATATATCTCTTCTCAACTTCTTCACAAAAATCACATCTGGATTTGATCAGGGCAGTCCAGCAAAGTATGAGGGTAGTAGGAGAAAAGTTTGTGAATTTTAATTCTGCTTTTCACTCTTTCTCCTGATTAAACAAATGCACAACAACCAAACAAAACAAAAAAACAAAGCAAACAAACAAAAAACCCCAAAACCCCAAACCAAAATGAGAAAAACCCCAAACCAAAAAACAAAATCCAAACAGCCCAACAAAACTACCCACAGTTTTTCTGTAGAGGTGTTAATAGTTTATTTATGTTTTACTGGAAGAGTCTGGAAGCCCAGTTGTCTCACTGAAGATCTGAATGGGCAGCATAAGTATCAGTTCTACCTTTTTTGTGTACCTTCAAAATATTAGATTTAATCCTCAGATTATTTTTGCAGCCTGTCTTGAGAGAGAAATTACTTCAACTTTCTATTACTCTTGGCTCTCAAATTGTGGGGCTAGAGTTAAGTTATTGTAACAGTTTTTCCAATCTTTTCAAACGTGTGCTTGAATTAAGTAGTGCAGTCAAGTTGCTAAATTTAAATTGCCTTCTCTCTGAAAATGTCAGTTCAAACTGAAACAAAATTGTTTTGAAAACTAGTAATTTAATACAAATTGACTATGTTACAAAGTAAGCATATATTTGAGTATGCAAACCTCATCTAATGCTATTCATTATACTCCCTGAGAACCTGTGAAAAATTAATATTCTATACCACTTTTCCCTAGGAAATAATATCAAATATATTATCACATGAAAGTAGAGAAAATGTGCGTTGTAAACCCACACAATCTGATGCAGTATTTTCTTTCCTGTGTTATTCCCACATAGCAACAGAAGCATAGTGGATCTACCTCCACAGGTCGTGTCCTCTTAGTCAAGCAACCAAGATTTATAAGGGCCCCAAATCATTTCCAAATTCCAAGTTAGGCCGGACACATAAAAGCTTAGATAATTTTAAAGAAATGCATCTAAGTTGCTCTGCCATCTCTTTAAAGTCATTGGAGCAAAAGAATCACCTTAAGGGCATTTCAGAATTGAAATGGGTACAGTCACTGGAAAAGTTTGTATTTCTTCACTGTCTGGTCATGAGTACTGATTAAATAAAATAGAAGAGTTTTTATAGATGGCAGTTCCTTTGGCACTCATTGATGATGTTCTCAATAGATCAGCTTATCTATGTGATATTGTGCACTCAGAACCTGACTCATACTATCATCTGATAAATTCAGTATCCACTTCTGTCTGATTTTGCAAGAACAGCATGGCATTCAGGCTAGTGCTAGACCCGGTCTATTTCTTTAGGATGCTACATTTTCTTCCATTTTAAATAACTCCAGTGACGGGGCTTCCACCTCCTCCCCTGCAAGACTATTAGCATTGAGTTTTTCTCATACATTATTTCGCTTTGTGTTACTAATTCACATATTTTATTATGTTTATTTATAATAGGCATTGTTGTAATAATGGGTATTTAGTATTTCCTTTCCTTTAACTATAAAACTTTCTTGTTGTGAGCATGTAGTTATTAATGTTTTAGACACTTCATCACAAAGACAGTATCCAAAGTGGGTATTTTTACACTGAAGTGTGACTACACTTTTCTGATATTAATTTAGCCTTTCCAACATATTTCTACAGTGATTATTGGTTTTGCTTTGCTGGATTATTATTCTTATGAGTTTGTAATTGCCATCATATATAGCAATCTTTATAAATAAACATGTGGATGAACATTGAAAAACAAGTCACCGAAATAAGGTAATGAGAAGCAGCTTGCATTTAGCAGACCACAAAATTGCACTAAGTAACAACAGAGAGAAATAGATTTTTTTCATATTGTATCCAATACTCTAAACTTCTTCTCTACAGAATCTGAGGCTTATCAGTCACTTACTGGGAATAAACTCTGATCTGAGATAGGGACGTACTGTTAACCAGGGCAGTAAACCAGACTTGACCACAAATAGTGCTGCCTGGAAAATCATTTTTCCCATCAAGATTTGCTTTGTAAATTTGAAAGTAAACTTTCTTAAATAACAATTAAAGAAACAAAGTTTCTTAAGAATCAGAAGAGAGCTATGTTCATTACAGAATGAGAAACCATAGGAGCAAAGAGACCAGCAGGGACTGGAGCCATGCAACCCTCATAAGGACTATATTCTAGTCCCTTACACTAATGAGGCAAAGCAGGGACAAGAACTATTCTCTACATGTCAGTGAATGCCAGTTTTCAAATATTGCAGAGTAGGTGTTTCCTCTCTCTTTTCTGAACATGATTGATGGATGTGGGAAATATTTCTCAAGACAATCTTCACTGGAACTGGTGTGCTCCTGATTGTTTTGCTGCATTTGAGTTTTCTAACAAAAAAACTCCCACCCTCTTTCTTAAAAATCAATTCTTACAGTCCCAGCTGTATACTAGAAAACAAAACACAGGGCTGATGAACTCTTGCCCCAATGTATCATTACAGAAATGGTACATCTTTACTTCCTGTTTGGGTACAAGCTATTCAGTATTTGTGTTTCAGAATATTTTCCTCCATTAAACACTTCAATCATATTTTTATATATATTTTATTCCTTTCATCTGACCTACTCCTTAACTCTGTATTTTTATTAGTGGTTGTTGATCATTTTTAGCTACATAATAAGAGGGGTGAAAAAAAAGTTTGGAGTTCTATGGAAAAAGTTAGGCTACTTTTACTCTGTTGAGAAGCTATTCAGATGTTCTTCAAATTATTTTAGAAAAATATTTCAACCAGTAGTATTTACTGGAAAATCTCCTAATGAAATTAAGCTGGTGCCTTAGAGCAAGCTGAGTTCTGTTGATTTATGCAGGCAAAGGGTCTGACCTCAAGAGTCTTTCCTGCGATAGAGAAAACAATAAAGCTGAGAAACTATTATCTTTACTTGGACATACATCATTATATATCAAATATATTGGAAATAAACTTGGAAAGCAGCATTTCACTCAGATTAATATATAATTTCCATTCACCATATCCCCTTAGAAAAATCCAGTAAATTAAATAAATATATAGTCATAGTTGACATTTTAATTTCTTTTAAAGAGGGTAGTATTATACCTGTTTTCAGCACAAAGAAACATTGTACCTTGACAAAAGCATATTATGTTGTCTCACAATGGAAGTGCTGCAGAAACAACCATTGAGATTATACTAATATAAAGTGAAAATATGACAAAGACTTTTTTCTAGCATCATTTTATTAATTAATATTACATATCATAAATTTGGGGGGCATGGTATTCTTATTTACAAGTTCGCTAGAGAAGAAAAGGATCATAACTTAAAAATCACATAGTTTCAAATACCTTCAGCAGTTCCTCCCCCTATTTGTTAATGAGTAAGTATTAATCTACTTTCAGCTCTTATTTTAACCACTAGAATGACAGTATTCTTCAATTCATTTTTGTTACAATTTTAATAGTGGCAACATAGTAGAAAACTAAAAAGAAAACAAACCATTGTAGCCTGAAGTTACCACCCAATAGAGCCAAGTCTACCAGAACAAGGGCCGGCCAAAGATAAATCCTGTTTCTGCATGTACTGACATCTCACGCAAGGCTAGGAATTCGTCATGGCTGAAGTTACTATGTGTTGAAGTATTTCATTGAGAAACATGAATGGTAGATAAGATAAACTCGGCTGAAACCAGATTTTCTTTCTACTAAATTGTATTAGTAGCTGCTTTAGTTTATGAATAACATAATTCCCACTTATATGGGGGGGTGAAAAAACAAAAACAAAAAACAAAACAACAAAACCAACACACCAAACTAAAACAAAACACACCAACAAGATCCTAATGGCTGAAGATCCTGAGAAATTTTATTACTTTGGGTTTTTTTTCACATAATCTACTTAGTATGTTGTGATACAAATCCCTGCTTTCAATATTAAAATATTACCTTTTATTGTTCAGATCTTTTCCAAATGCTTTTCATACTGCACAGGACATTTGAAACTGAAATACAGGAAAACTGGAACCATTTTACTACTTTTGATTAACTCCCACAGCTGAAACAAGTAGGAGTGGTACTGAAGAGGCAGAGAGCCACCTGTTTCTCCATCCACCTCTGCATCTAGCAGAGGAAGCTCAAAGGCAAAGAACATCACCTACTTAGTCCTTCACCTGATGAGCAGCAACCACTATGTGATGGTGAAAATACCAGTAAGGCAGCTCAACCCATTAAGAAAGGACACTTGCTGACCTCCAAGCCAGCACAGCTAGAGCCGGAGGAATTCAGTGAGCAGCTGAGTCATCTATTTTGTTAAGTTTTTGGCATTTCCTAAAGCAGATTAAAAACAGCATGAAGCATGATCATCTCAGTATAATTGCACTGTTGGACATTGTCTTGAGAAATCACTCTTAAACAGTGATTTGAAACAGCTTTGAAAAGATTTGTATAGTTTAAACAATTGTGTTGGTTTAGAGTTAAACTGGCAGGAGAAATGAATCCAACTCAGAATGGGATTGAAAGTCAGAATAACAATTTAATAAAAGATCACAAAATATACTGATACAGAAGGAAAATTCATTTGTGCCACAAAAACAGATGTACTGCCCAGCATAGTGGGGCACAAGGAGAATGGATCTCACCAACCCTTGTGCTGAACACCATGTGGCCCCCCTGAGTTCAAAGTAAGAAGAAAAGAAGAAACCTGCTGGTGAAAATGATGGTTGCAGTCTGGTGGCAGTCTCAGTCTGGTCAAGACTCTGGTCCTCCTCTGGATCTGAAGAGAGTTCACAGTCCCAAAACCCCAAGTTTATCTCTGCTTGGGCTCAGGTGGGAGCGCCCAGTCCCTCCCCCAGGGTGGAGAGTTTCACAATGGGTGATTTACTCTGTGAGGTGAATAATGGCATATTTTTGACATCCCTGATGGCCCATTAGCAGACATGACCCCTCAGGTGGGTGTGGAGGCAGGAAAACTTCCTTATCTCACAGAAGTTCCTAACACCCAGCTTGTAGGCTGAGGGGTTGGGTGTGCCTTAGGCAGCTGCTGGCAATGGGCCTTTGTGAGTAGTTCATGAGAAAAATTACATAGAGGGTTTAGAATACACACCCACCCAGTGACAAACTGATCCTGGCTACTATAACCAGGACAACAATGAAAAATCAAAAGACATAGTAAGTTGACAAAATATAAACAATTTGATTTTGGATCATTCCCAGTTCTCAGTTTCCCGGTCCACAGAGATGGAAATACTATTTGTAAGCAAAATTAGGAGGAAATACACTGACTGTATCATGTTAAGAATTAAATCCCCAATATTTTTTTTTTTCTGGGCAGTAGAGTTATGTAGTCTGAAAGTAGAAATTGCATCTTTCATGACCACCTTAAAAACTGATGATTTCAAAGTATACTTACAGATCCAGAATGGTAAAAAGGCATAGGAAATTCAAAACTGTCAGTAATGAAGGATGACACAAGATTTAGTGATAAACAAAGAGGACTTTTGTTAACTTGTGACAAAGCCCAAGAGCAGTGCAATTTTCTGCACTATTAGGTAAAGAGATTAGATATAAAGATGGAAACTATACATTCATAGAATCATAGAATGACTTGTGATTGAGGAGATCTTTAAGATAATTTAGTTTCAGTCGCCCCTGCCACAGGTGGCATTGTTTCAATGACCCATCCAACATGGCCTTGAACACTTCCAGGAATGAGGTATTTAAAACTTTTCTGGGCAACCTGTTCCTGAGCCTCACCAGGCTCATAATTTCTTCTTAATATCTAATATAGACCTACCCTCTTTCAGTTTAAAGCCATGGCCCCCTTGTATCACTACATGCCCTGGCAAAAAGGCCCTCTCTGGCACTCTTGTTGACTCTCTCTACGTACTAACTAGAAAGCTGTTATAAGGCCTCCTCAGAGCCTTCTCCTGCCCAAGCTGAACAGCCCCAGCTCTCTCAGCCTGTCTTCATAGGTGAGATGCTCCAGCCCTCTGATCTTTGTGACCCTTCTCTGGACTCTCTCCAGCAGGTCCATGTCCTTCTTAGATTGGGGCCCCGATAGCTGGACACAGTACTCCAGGTGTGATCTCATGAGAGCATAGCAGAGAGAGAATCATTTTCCTTAACCTTCTGGTCACACCTCTTTTGACGCAGCCCAGGTCAGCTTTCAGGGCTACAACACATTGCCAAGTCATGTTGAGCTTATTGTCGACCAACATACCCAAGACTCTTTGCAGGGCTGCTCTCAATCCATTCTGTGCCCACAGAGTGTGCCTCCACACTTGGCCTTGTTGATCTTCATGAGGTGCAATCATGCCAATCTCTCAAGCCTATCAGGGTCCCTCTGGATGGCATCCCTTCACTCTGGCATTCCAACAGCACCACACAGCTTAATGTCATTGGCATACTTGCTAAGTGTGCACTCAATCCTACTGTCCATGTCACCAACAAAGATGTTAAACAGTGTAAGTCCCAATACCAACCCCTAAAGAATGCCACTCATAACTCGTTGCTGTTTGGACACCGAGCTGTTGAATGCAACTGTTTGAGTGCAATCATCCAGCTAAATCCTTGTCTGCCAAGTGCTCCACCAAATCCATGTCTCTTCAGTTTAGAGACAAACATCCTGTGCAAGACAATGTCAAATGCCTTGCAGATGGCAAAGACAGGTAGATGGCAGTTGCTCTTCCCTTACACCATCACTGTAACTCCATCATAGGCCACCAAATTTGTCAGGAATGACCTGGGTTTAGTGAAACCATGTTCATTGTCACCAATCATCTCCTTGTTTGCCATGTGCCTTAGCACAGGTCTAGGTGGATCTACTCCATGATCTTGCTGAACATTGAGGTGAGACTGATCATCTTGTAGTCCTCTGGGACTTCCTTTTTTCCCTTTTTAAAACTGGGGGTTATTTTTTCCCTTTTTCAGTCAATGGGAGCTTCATCAGACTGACACAACTTCTCAAATATGATGGATAGTGGCTTGGCAACTTCGCCTGTCAGCTATCTCATGACCCTCAGATGCATCTGATCATATTCCACAGACTTGTGCACCTTCAAGTTCCTGAAGTGTTCTCAGACCTCATCTACAGTAGGTAGCTCATTCTCCCAATCTATTCCATTAAAAATGAATGCATCCTATTAACATCCAGAAAGATGTCACAGTTCTGGAGGATTTTCCACTAAGCAAGTTAATCATGGACTTTTTAATATGGTTCAGGCATCTGACCACTGCTCAGTATCCTATAGTCTTGTATCACTGCTTCTTGTCCCTCAAACTGAAAGTTATGGAATGTGATTTTTGTTTGCATAATACCCAAAAGTCTCCTTAACCAAACCTTTACATAATCTTCAGAACATAGTTACTCTCATTTCACATTAAACATTTATTCCAAAACTAAATTACACAGCTGCTTGCTTCCACCAATAAAGTTGTTCTACTGTGTGTTTATTTTCTTTAGTTCCTGTTTGTTTGGTTTTTTTTTGTTTTTGAGAGGGGCCTTTTTTTTCAGTTTCTCTATTATGTAATGGTGTCAAAGCCTTAATGAACATATGCTGCCTCTTAGTGCATGAGAATACACACTAAAGTTAAACTCAAATTGCTTTAACAGAATCCTACCAATAACTCCTGCATAATGCATTTATTAGACTCCCTACAATATAACCTATAATTTACCCTGCAAGATGTGATAAATGACAAAAGATAAACTCTTCAGAATATTTGGAATGTCATTCAGTATTAATTTCACATGATCTCTTATACTAAGTGCCTTGCAACACTTACCATCCTTGCAAAATAAAACCTAGCTTTAGTTATTAATATCTTTATTTAAATGCAGATCTTGATTTCCCCTGGAGACTGGTAAAGCCCTAGCACTGAGCTGTCAGGAGAAAAGACGACAATGAGTCATATTATCTGCAAAGAAAGGACTTTTCTATGGTTTGGTGTGTAATTTTTTTTTCCTGATGTACTCCAAATCTATAATTGTACATGTTTGCCTTTAATGCCATATTGTACTTTCAGTCACAGGACCCTATGTAAAGTAGTTGTTTTTATATCATGAATCACTATGCAGATTACAGTCTATAAATGTAACAGTAATAGGGATGTTAACAGTGGTTGGTTCTCATATGACATTCTCTTATCAACATAATTCAGTAAGTTTTAAATGAAGAGATAATTATTTTTGCTTTATGGATAGAGAAACTGAGGCATTGAAGGAACCTAAAGATTGGATTTCAGTGTTTGCAAAACAGGTTATTGAGTTTTGCTTCTTCATATGTTCTTTATTCCAGGACACTCCAACTGTTGAATTGAAACAAAGGCATTATAAAGACCTGTAGCACGTGTTGACTCAATGGGGTTTCTGCTCAGTATGCTGTCAGCTGGCTAAGAACTGGAACAGAACAAGAGAATCTATTTTAATATCTTGTTCCATGTCATTTGAAAACTAATATTTTTTCCAACAGTTTTTAGCATGGACACAACAAATTCAGTCAGTACAGCCACTGAAATACAGTCCCACATATTTTTCCTTACTATTACACTAGACTGTAATTACTTCTTTAATCACATCATAAGTTTTAATTTTATCTCAATACATGCCCCTCTCTCTCTGCTCACTAGATCCTAAAAGAAATGTTACAAAGCACTAAAGACCTGGGGAAAAAAAAATAAAATTGTGATGTAAACATAAAATCAGAATAAATATGGTGCACAGTAGCATAGGTTTGCAACCTTACTTAAGTTTTGAAGCTGGTAAGTGGTTACAGAAATGACAAAAAATAAATTTGAGATGCAGAACAATTTCTAATTAAGAACATGCAAACAAAATGCCTAAAATGGGAAGATTTCTAGGTATCAGATTTTCTAGGTACGGTCATTTGCTTCATACAGAGGAGATGCCCTATAAGCAACTTTGATGCTCTATTTTAGATCTTCTCTAGAGTCAAAAGGACTTTGCTTTGTACAAAGAGGTGGCTATGTTGCAAAACAAAGATGGGTGGTCTGCTGAGATTAGAGATAGTTCATATCTTTTAATAAAAAAAGGGAAGGACAAAGGAGGAGAATTTGAGAAACTGATTTAAGAATTATGCTCACTTGATACTGAACAAAGTGGAAATCAGAGGAAGAGGGTGCCAGCTTATCCCTACTGGTTAAAAGATATGGAAATAATCTAGATGGCAGGGAAGAGATGAGAAGGTCCAGGGAAATTTCCACTTTCTGATAAGGCCTTTTTATAGGAAATCAATTCTATTTTATTGAAAGGAAGAGGAAAGAGCTGAAAAAAGTTGTTTGGCTAGTCTTGTAGCATAACCATGGCTACTCACAAACAGAAAGAACTTAATGAGTTTGGAAAAAAAAAATTTTCTAAGAACTCATTACCGAGGATAGAAAGAGTATCTTGCATTAACAGATAGATAATAGGATGGATCTTTTTTTTCCCAATGGGCAGAATTCAATCACCTTCAATTAGGAATGTCAGCAACGGGCTGGACTGTTCAGCGAATGAAAAGAAATAACCATTTTCAGATAACTCAGCTAATCATTAAATGAGTTCTACCATGAGAGACGATATTCCAGTTGAGAAGACTTTATCTAGGCTGTTTCTTCCATCAGTAGAGAGATTCCAGATGATTACTCATTTCATTTTAAGAGTGCTTTTAAATTTAGAGAATGGAGATATCTTTCTCCACCGATCATAGAGAAAGTCTTTGGAGCAGCTTAGACCAGATGCCTGACTTATATTACTAAAATAAATATTATTCACAACATAAATACAAGATTATTTATGTATTTCTAGGCACTGCAAAAGAATTTATCAGTGATAGTGCATTTTAGTACAACTGCTATTTATCCATCTGAATTCATAGAACTTGTAGGGAACCAGCTGACTCAGCCAGTTAAAGGACATTAAACTAACAACTACCAAGGAGGATGTAAAGGAGAAACAAATGAATACTCATTTAGCACAAAATCAAGATGTCAAGAATAAAATTAATCAAGGCACCCAGAAGCTTGAACAGAAATACTTCAGTTGCCTCTATATGAATACTAGAAGCCTGGGTAATAAAAAAAGAGAAATTGGAATTGGAATTGCTGTTTTATGATCTAGCCTGCATTACTGAGACCTGGTGGGAAGATTTTCATGAGTAGAATGTTAAAATCACTGATATACTGTATATATTGGGAAAAAAACAACCAAACAAACACTAAACAATTACTTTATATCCAAAAAAATGAGCATTATTTGCACCTGAGTTCTCTGGTTACTCTGAAGAAAAACAATTTTACCCATTCATAAATTCATGTTCTAGCAAACAAACAAACAAACAGCTTAGATAAGACATTAGTCAGTGTTTACTATAAACCAACAACTTACTGTAGAAAGAGCATGACTTATTTCTGTTGCTTAAGAGGAAAAACTACATTATTATGTGTGAGTTCAACTTGAAAGGCATACACTGGAAGTCCTGTGATCCTTATGATTTCTAAAAACTATTGAGAAAAAATATGTAATAAAATTAATTTTGCATCCTGAATGTTCTATGATACAGTTACCTAAAACCACAAAGGAATTCTAGATCCCCAAACATATACACCCCACTCTAGATGTTTTTTTTTTTCCTTTTTTTTCCTTTTTTTTTTTTTTGAGATCTTATAGCAGCCTTGAAGTACTGAAAGGCCTATGAGAAAGCTAGAGAGGGACTTTTGACGAGGGTGTGTAGTCATAGGACAAGCAGAAAAGGCTTTACATTGAAAGAAGGTAGGCTTTCAGTAGGTAATCTACCTACTTCTATAGATAGATTAGATAATAAAACACAATTCTTCACAGCATGGATGGTGAGGCACTGCAACAAGTTTCCTAGACAAGCTGTGGATGCTCTACCCCTGGAATCGTTCAAGGCTGAGTTGGATGGAGCTCTGAGCAACCTGATCTAGTGGAGGGTGTCCCCATCTATGTCGGGGGCATCAAAAATAGATGATCTTTAAGGTAGCTTCCAACCCTAACCATTCTATAATTCTATGAAATAATCACATTTGACACAGGTAAACGAGTCCAAACAAGTATGATATGCATTCACAGTTTGTGAATGACACCAAACAGAGTGAAGCAGTCAATATGTTGAAGGACATGACTGTCATTCAGAAGGATTTCTACAGACTGGAAGAATGGGCTACTGGGATTGTCAGGGAGTTGAAAAATGACAAAGTCATAGACATGCATGTGAAAAGGCAGAACCCTCTGTGCTGGAACAGAAGGACTGGCTTGGTAGCAGTGCTGCTGAATAGGATCTGTAAATCCTGATAGACTGAAGGCTAAACTTTCTCTAGCAGATATTTATTATTCCACTTGAGTATTTTACGGTAGCACTCTCAAGGACTCCAGACAAGTATTAAACTCCAGGTTAATGTTAGAATATGGTATCTTCACCTCTGAAATTAAAGCTTAAGGCCACAAAGAAATATACACATACTTTCACTTTGAAATTAAGTAAAATTCATGAGTTCACTAAAAAAAACCCCAACCAAACAAACAAAAAAACCCCACAGCAATGGAATTTGTCACAGAAGTTTAAAAGTTTAAAAGCCAGTTTTTAGGACATGAACATGCTTTATTACTATTTTTCTTTTCCATTCTGAAGTACATTGTCAAAATGACATACTGCTAAGATTTAGAAAAACCTTCTGCCTTGAAGGAAGAAAAATTGCTTTCCTTCTAAACTGGTAGACTAGTATGAAACAGATTCAATAAAAGGAATGTGAAACATTCCAGGTAAGTTGTTTTGGAGATTAAAATAAAACTGAGAAAGGTAAGGGCAAAATTTTAGTGTTATGATATGTAACACTAATCCACAGATCGTTCCCACAGGATAATTAACCTTTTTGTTTGCTTGTTTTTAACTCTTGTAAAAAGAATTCAACAAACCATTACTGAGCTGTAAAATGAAAATATTAATTATTGCAATACACAATTTATCCTTTTATTAATGCCTATCTATGTAGGGCTTTGGTTTTGTTTTCATTAGTTTTGTGATTTTTACCCTTAAGGAGTGATGATAAACTAATATGACCACATGCTTTACAGCAGTAGGAGGCTATGTAAGGAATTAAGCAGCAATGACTGAACTTCAAAAAAATTAGAGACAGAAGGGAAAATGAGGATTACTTTGGAAGATTTTGGAAATAGTTTCTTGCATAACTGGTATAACATGTATGGTGTAACTACTGGTTTGAATTGGATTGGTCTCTTGTTTTCTGAGATGAATAGGGGTTTTTTTTAATTTTTTGTTATTTTTTATTATTCGTAATGTAATGTTTCTTTGACTATCATTTTTGAAGCCTGATTGTAAAATTCATGCATTTTTATAAAAACTGATTTAATTTGTAACAGAAACTCCTTTTTACTAGTGTATTTATCTATTTCACTATTTTTTTGTTTGTTTATTCTGTAGTTTTAGTAAATTTAAAGATGGCTTAGTTATTCTACAACATGCAATGTACTGAGACTTCTAATTATACTAAGATTTCTCTAATATTAAAATTTAATTAGCTCTTAAATTTATAGATCTGAAGTTTCCATAATATTATTTCATTATTCCATGAAAAATGCAAAGTACCATCCTATTCTAGATAGTCCTCACATAAATGCTGAGTAATAGAAAAAAAAATTACAATACCTTCAGGGCTGCAAAAGATTATAGAAATGTTTGTCTCTGTAGGTGCATATGTTCTGCCATCTGAGTTAAACAGCACCAGAGAGTAACACTAATTGTCGGTTGACCTTTTGATTAGACCTAGTCCTATTAAATGTTATGAGAGTAATCAATTGGTACTAAACCATGAGAAAAACAAGTAAAAAAAAATTTTCATGACATGACCTCTTAAAAAGAGTATTAGCTCAAGAAAGGCATTCTTGTTTTTAGCTTGGCTGTGACAGAAGGGAAAATCCAAATAATTCCCTCAAAATGATATCAAAATGCAATAAGGACAAAATCAAAATGGTTATCTAAAACCAGCAATACTCTTAAACCAGTTTCTGCGTTTTCCTGTGTAGTTCTTCCTCTTCCATCACCCTTGTCCCTTCCACTCCAATAGAACTCACCAAATGCTAAGACTGAGGGAAGAACAGGAGTTCAAAAAACTGCATGCAGATCAGAGCATAAGGACATTTTCCATAAGGAAAGCTCTATAGTTATGGAACTAGCTTATGAATAGATCATGTAAAATGATGCAGATATTGATATCCTTTAGAGACAACACAGAGTTCTCCAGTTCACAGCTTTAAGTCTTGCAAAAGTCTCTTTTATTAAGGAAAGAAATGCTTCCTTAACAACCATATAGCCAGTATGCACTTTGGTTATTTTGTTTGTTATATTTCTTACAGTATATTCACTTGCCATGGTCATGAATTTTTATGCTGACCTGAGGCTAGCTATTTTTATTGCAGGGTGTTCCATTCACTCTTCCTTTGAGATAGGTCCAACTATTCAGCTTTGCTTCACAGTCCCCTAACTCTGAAACAGAACTGCTCACCTTTAAAAACAAAAATCTTTCCCCTCTAGGTACAATAACAAAATAAATTGATGGTACAGCATATACAAACTTATTTCAGCCTTCAGAGACTCGATTACTGCCTTTCATACTAAGACACATATAAACATTGTAATTCACTCTGATTTTATGAATTGCCTCCTGACTATCTTAGGGGAGTGATGGTTAGGCAGCGCTAAATGAAAGTACCTAAAGCAAGTTGAGAATGACTGCAGTGTGTCTCTAAAGATCGATGAGTTGGCAAGTACTGTTATAAATTACCATCGGGTGCCATTCACAGATGATAAGAGCTTCATCCTGCATGACAGTCATTGATCTGATGCAGAACTAAGATGCAACCTTTGATGACACTCCTTGAGGATAAAAGGTTATGCTTCACATTTAGTTATGAATAATAAGGTCATGTTTTAATTAAAGTGGTATCTCAGTGGAATATTAGGCCAGTGAAACTGTACAAATTAGTATGACTTGTACAGCAATTGTTGCTGGAAAACAGCCTGGTAGTGAAGACAATAATACAGAATAACAATGAAATTACATTAATGAGGCAAACAGCCCACATCATTAGAAGGAACTTAACTAGTCAGACCCAAAATTAAAAGAAATAATTTTTTTTGAGTTCATATTTGACACTCAAACTGACAAAGCAAAAAAAATTTACTTAGGCAAGAAGTACTTAAGACATACACCTACATTACATTTTGCGTTACAATAATGCCAAAACAATGGAACTTAGAATTATTTGGTGCAAATCCTAATATTAAAGCTAAAAGCAAGCTTGGGATTAACTGCTCACAGAGGTTTCTGACCCTTCTTTTCTGGGAAACTCAAAGGACTGTTCACAATTTTCTTTGTTTTGGGTACAATCCCAAAAACATTCTTGATCAAGTTTTCTGAAAATAAAACCATTCATATAGCACACATATATTCAAAACAGATATTAAATGAAGCAAATATTATTTATATGCAGTACATACTATTTATAAATATCTGTGGAAATTCTATTATAAAATATAATTGATATGTGTCCTGCTGATCCAGAAAAATACTTAAGCTTGTGCTTAACTAAGTCATCCAACCAATAACAAATTTAGAAACTGAATTAGGGATGTAGGGTGGGATAGAGTCAATGAATATCACATCTTCTAACCAGCCCTCCAAGAGGTGATTTAACTCACCCGAGACTTAGGAATCAACCTCTCATATAGGAAGTGCTGTAAAAGGTCAGGCATGAAGATTTAATAAGAAAGCACCATTTCTACCTTGTATATTCTGTCAGCATGACAAACTTTATTTATTTATTTTGACATACTGCAAAGCATGTACTACCAAGGCTGTCTTTCTTCCCACCCACAGCTGTTCCATCTTATGGTGTCCTCAATCCAATCTAAATGTTCATTTTGCAATTACTCTGCTGTCAAATGATAAGTGAAATATAGAATATATACACAGTAAGTACTTAATAGCTTTAAAAATATACTTTCTATCATAATTTCACCAGTTGCATGTCAGAATTTGTGGATTTTAAAATGTTTGGTGCTCAAACTAGGGGAACACATCCAGACCAGAAACTAAGGATAGTGGCTCTGCAGGAGGATGGCTATGCAAATGCCTTGAAAACATAAACTGCTCTGAAAAGGCTGAAAACACAAGATCAGATTGGGAGGTCAAGATATTATGTAAACGAGCTGCTTGCCTCCTATAGTGCACAACAGATTTTCATTTCCCTTGCTTTTCCCAACATAACTGGCCAGCCATAAAGTAAAACCGATTGCTAGAGACACAGCAATGCTTCTTTGAGGCTCTTACTCAGTCTGAGAACTTAGAGAAATGCAAAACCTCAAGGCAACTACACGACAAACCAGTTACTTTGAACTTCAGAACTGTCTGTAAATCAAGCAAAAATGAGGTTGACACTGTTATGAATTTGTTTATAGATGTTTTACAGACATAATCCACAGCTTTGCAGAGCAGATACACAGCTTTCTCATTTTGACAAGAACTGACATTCTATAATAAAAATATAAATCTACTGAATATTTATCTTGCATGTGCTCTATATTGTTACTGACATCAGATTATAGCTAAAATTCCTATTTTAACACAATTCCTATTTTAACACTTTTTACTGAGCCTCTTTTTCATAAAGCCACACAAAATTACCCAGAATTATTACCTAAGCTTTTAAATCATTATTTGTTTCCTAGATTTTTTTATGCAAATGTAAGAATATTATTCAGCATAAGGTGGTACTGATTTTTCTTGCTTCCAGTTTTAGTTAGGAAATGGACATTCCTCGCTTAAATAACAACAAAAATAGAATTTAGTATGTTTTTAGACATATCCTGAGTACTGATAGTCATATGCTATAGAATTCTGCACTGTGAGGAACACAAGGTAACATTATTTTTACATCAAAATCTTTTTTCAAAATACTACTAGAGAGCAGTACACTCCAGATTAGAAAATATATTCAAGGTAATCATGGGTGTACTCAGGGATTTTGTGGAGTCACAAAACAATTAGATACAACTGAGATACATATTTATATTTGTTGATACAATGTAAATATCTAATACATAGCTATTCCCCTTCTCTCAGGTGGGAAAATAAAATTGCACTGAAGAGACTAGTTAGGGATAAAATATTATATTCTACTCTCATTACAAAGCTTATTCATTCTGCCTTTTCTTTGATTTTTTTTTTCCCTTCCATTTTTTTGTTAAAAATTTGCCTCTCTCATACCTGTCTGTCCTTTCCTGTGCAAAAGTATGAATCAAAACAAGAATTGTGGTCAGTATTCTTCAAATGAAATCAGTAAGAATTAGTATAATAGTTTTAAAGGTATGAGATAATGATCAATGAGATAATGATAAATTCAAATAGTGATATTTGAACTATTTTTTTTTTTTAAATATCTGCAGATATTGCAGTCTCTAGCGCAGCATAAATCTATTACATTCATTGGGGCATTTTAGCAATGGCTAAAATCTTAAGACAGACAATCACAAGAAATTAGGCTGAAAAAACCACGTGCAGGGGTTCACCGGTCACATACAAACTCACAGCCTCTGAAATGGTAGAGGTTTATCTGACATACAACCTGGATTTGATTTCCAAATACTTCATGGCAGAAGCTGAAGAAGCCATTTTCCAGCAATCCAACAAAATATAAGAAGGAAATGGCAAAAGATTTCTATGCTGTTGAAAACACGTTGTAGGAAAAAGTAAGAGATATCTCACTAGAAAATAAAAAGAAATAAAGTGGCTAGGTAAAACAAGACATAAATTACAAAGAGCCTAATAGTATGTGCTTTTTCACCTCAAGGCAAAAGAGAGTTGATTATAAATTTCCAGTTGTGACAGGATAGTCCCGGTAAATGCCTATATTAATAAAAATTTCCTCAGAGCAAAAAGATTTTGAAAATACAAAATATTGTTTGTAGCTCTTCTTGGTTATATCTCAGTAGAAGAACACGTGTAGAAACACAGTGAAGATCAAAAGTCTAAAAAATTTTCTTTATTAATGAATTCAAAAATTATATATCTCCAATGTACCTAAAGTATGTGTTTCAAGGATATATTCCCAATAGTTTAATATACTCAGTTCAGTGCAAATCCTATTCACCCTTTGGTGACTGATAAATTATTATCACACCAAGAAGCCTCTGCCTTCTTGATGTGATTTCTTGATGACAATTTTTTTTTTTTTTTTTAATGCAGGCACTTACCATTCAAACAGGTAATACAGAGCATGATCTTAATGCATTTATTATGAGGAAAATTGACTTTTTGAAGTACAAAATTGACCAATGGTATTTGGCAAGAAATATAAAAATGAATTTAAGAAATATAAAAAGGAATTATAAATCATATAACTGATTATATTTAAAGGCCTCCCTAGATTTACTTATGCATTCACCTTTATGATAGAGTTAAAACTAATGCCATGTTAAAGCTTCTTTTGAAATCTAAAAAGGATATTACAGACTGAAGACTGCTGTCACCTAAGTTTTTTAAAATGTATTAAACTTAACACCAGTGTTTCATTTCTAGTCCCTTTTGGGTTACACACATTTTAACTTACTTTGAAGCACACATGCCTATGGTATTGACAGACATCTGCACTTGGTATGTGAATTAGGTAGCCACCTGATAACTGAGTGAGCCAGAAAACCTCCTTTTACACCATGCATTAGAAGTCTTCTCAAAAAGAGTATTTTACAGATTAATGTTAAAACCAAAAACTATTTTAAAAATGTTTTAAAATCACAAGGACATTTATTGGGATGTGAGGGGAAAGGTTTGAGTAGTTTGGGGGTTTTGTTGTTGGTTTGTTTTGTTTTTCCACTCAGACCCAATTTTTTTCCACTCAGACCCAACTGTTGATTTCAGTCAAAACTCTGGGTTTATGACTACAGAGACACTGCTAAGTGATTAGAACCATATCCAGCAGAGCACTTAATATTTAGGTTGGGAATATACAAGGTTATCCACTGATATCATTAAGCTCCAGAAATCAGTCTATGAGAATCCATTTGAAAAAAGAATATTATATTTTACTACCCTTAATTTATCTTATTAGAAATCTTACAGGACAAGTGGGCAAACTATCCACTGCAAAGTATTAAGGAAAATTGCACAAAATTTACCCCCCTACACATAAACACAAAAATATAAATATCTGTATGCAGACAACATATAATTTATGAAACCAAATGGAGCTAAGCACACAATAAGTGAGAATCTGAAACTATTCAGACACATGTCTAAATCAATTTAAAACATATAATTTCTAGCGTTTTCATTGTTTTAGGTGGAAGTGTTATTTTTAACTTCTTTCTTCTCATCGTTACTTTATTAAACACAAATAATTTATTTATGTACTTTTGTGATTGTTCAAGACAGTGTAACTTTGCAGCTGAATAACACAGAGATCACATAATTGTTTTGCCATAACAGCTTGTCAGTGTCAGATTTATGCAATCATACTGCACCATCAGGACTTAGTTATGTCTCTTATTTGTGTAATATCACAATGAAACATTACAAAACCATGCATGGTTTTAAAATTACAGTGATGAGTGGTGTCCCTCAGGGGCCTACACTGGCACAAGTACAGTTTAATGTCTTCATCAATGACATAGACAGGAGGATTGATTGCACCCTTAGCAAGTTTGTAGATGACACCAAGCTGTGTGGTGCGATTGACATGCCTGAGGTTTGAGATGCTATCCAGAGGGACTCGGAAAAGCTTGAGAATCAGGCCTATGGGAACTTTATGAGGTTTACCAATGCCAAATTCAAGGTGTACTACCTGGGTAAGGACAATCCCAAGCACAAATACAGGCCGGGTAGCAAAAGATTTGAGAGCAGTTCTCTGAAGAATGTCTCAGGAGTGTTGGTGGATGAAAAGTGCAACACAACCTGGTAATGTGTGCTTGCAGCCAATAAAACACACTGCATCAAAACAAGTGTGGTCAGCAGACCAAGGGAGGTGATTCTGTCTCTCTGCTCTGCTTTGGTGAGACCCTACCTCTAGTTCTGCACCCAGCTCTAGAGTCCTCATCAATGAGAAAGATATGGACCTGCTAGATGAGGTCTAGACAAAGACCAAGATCAGAGGGCGGGGGCACGTCTCCTATGAAGACAGTCTGACAGAGCTCATTGCAGCCTTTCAGTACTTAAATGGGGTTTATAAGAAAGACAGATGGGGCAGATTTTTTTTTTTTCCTGTGGACTGTTGCAATAGGGCAAGAGATTATGGTTTTAAACTAAAAGAAGATAGATAGGCTGAATGGGGCTTTGAGAAATCTGATCATTTTGAAGACTTCCCTGGTTAGTGCAGGGGGTTTGACTAGTTTTTACATATCCTGTTCAAACCAGACCATTCTATGATCCTATGATTCTATCGGTCTATGATTCTGTGTTTCTGTTATTGCTCTATTTCAACTCCATGTAATTTAATGTAATTTCCTTTTTGTTTGTTTCTTTGTTTTTCCTGGCCAGGGTGACATATTCCTTTCCTTTGCATTAAACTTTTTTCTTGACTATGGATGCAGACAAACTTAATGAAGGTTCAGCCTGTGAAGATAAGTTTGTCTAGCAGGTTCCACTATACTTATTGCAAAAATTGGTCAACCATGATCTGATCTGACCCTAGCCCAAGAATAGGTAAGGAGGTAACCTAAAGAGAACTAATTTGGCATTGAAATAATTGTGATCAGTTCTGACTAAAAGGGTGAAAATTCCAAGAGTGGATCATGAGCCCTCAGTGATTATATCAGGGGTGTAGGTTGAAATAGCACTGGTCTGAATCATTTATAAAAGTCATAAACTTCAAACCCAAGAAAATGTGAGGAATGCATTTCTCTGTTATCCTCAAGCACTGGCTATTGGTATGATTTTATATATGCTGCTAGTTATGATGATATTGATTGTAAGTCAACAGAAGCTTTCACAGGGGACTGCAGATCTCTTTACTACTGCTCTGTAACATTAAAATGTCATTACTGAGTCACCAGCTTTTTGTTCTGCTGTAATGTTATTCTCTGATGATTGCCTGCTTGAGCTGAAATTTGAAACTGTCACCCACAGACTTGTAGAAGGGTTTCGACTTCACTTATAAGAAAAGTGAAATTAAATATTCATCCCTGGACTGCATTTCAGGTTCAAACTGACTGAAGTTCCTCAAGGCAAAATGTACTTAAGACAGAAGATTTTTTTCAGTTTTAAAAATTCAGGATGTCTATTTATCAGAGCTGGACAGTCAATCATTTATCTGGAACTTTTGTACACAGATACACTTTTCACTGTTTTGCAGCATGATTTTAATTATTATAGCTTCTCCTACATTGATTAATTTTAGTACAGTGATTATCCTGACTGATCCCTTCAACATATAGCTGTTCAGATAAAATGACAATATATGGTGGAAGGGCTTAAGTTGGACCATCTGAACTTTCTTACATTAGTGAGCATTTCTGCAGGTAGCAGCCTTTGAAATTAAAGTAAGTGATTACAGTACTCACAAAAGTCCAGTTAAATCTTTAGATGGATGTAATGTCTTGAGACTTACCTCAATTTCCAATTTATAGATTCACTTCAGGGTTTACCCACTATGGAACCAAAAAGGTCTGAGCAAATAAAGACAGAATACTGTAGTCCCCCCTAGACAAGATTTCCTCTGAATACCAAAGTGATAAAATTCACTGATCCAAAACGGAGAAGGAAAGGATTCTTCCTCACAAGGGAAAATTCTTTTTTGGAGCAGCTGTGACAAATTAATTGAAAATGGCCCACAGACTTGAAAATTGGTTCCTTTACACAGCTCAGTGGGGAGAACACAATTTTATTCAGAATTTTCCCATTTTATTTTCACTGTTCTAACTCTGACACAGAGAATCATAGGATTTGGTAATTTTAAATGATGTATTACTAAATTTTACTTTGAGATACATTATATTTCAGGAGCATCTCAAAGCATATGTACTAACAAAGCAAAAGAGTGAGATACTGCAGCCATCAACATGGGCAAAGCCATGAGAAACTTAGTAAGCTCTAAGCTCCACACAGACTGAGCCTATCCAGGCAGCAGAACAGAGGAGAGACAGAAGGATTCGGGAGTGTATGCAGGACATGGCTGTTCTCTCATGACAACTATCAAATAACACTGAGAAATATATGAAAATATTTATTATCTTCCCTCCTTGAACTACTAACATTACATAGTCAAAAGAATAATGAGCAAATACAAGTTTTATAGAATCAGAAAATCTTTTAAATAATGTATGTGACAAAGAAAGCAAATAAAATTGAAAATGCATATATATTCATATGTTTGTCTAAAAAATTACAGTCCTCTCAGATACCCAACTTCCTATACGTAGAAGGGCTTTCCTCTTTAAAATGCATTACTATAGTGTTTCTTTCTATCTTAATAAGATAACTGTGTGTTAAAAACACTTCTGGATGTATTTTGTGGGGTTCCTCCTGGCTTGTAATATATAAAGAAATTTTAATTCATTTATTAATGAAAGATGTAGTATGATTACATATCATTCAATTTGCAGGTAGTTCAACCCAATGAGACAGCATAGTCAGCAAGACGTTTCTTCAAGATTACATTCCCATTTTTACAGGAATTTCCAAATTCTATAAAATTAATGTTCTGCTTTGTCTTTTTATCATCTTTATCTTTATCTTTGTCTTTTATCTCTATCTTTTATCTTGTACATATGAGCTCTGCTTTTCTACAATTTTAAGATGTCAAGTAGACTTCTGTTTAAATCTATGGCATCCATGCTTATCTTCCTTGTATGATGTAACACTATGTCTCTCTGTGAGCATCTCATCTTCATAAAAGAAGGCCTTGGCTTCATACTTTTCCTCTCAGTGCAAAATATTGTGCAGGAAAATTACTTCAAGATTAAACTTGGTTTCTACCTATGCAGGTGTCAGAACCAAATTATTAAATTACTAACTCAAATTACTAATTGAAGAAGACATGTTTTATCTCTGCGTCTTTTTGATGAACAGCACAGCTAGAAATATTTAATTATTGTTTCATTATGTTTACTAGAAGAATATACAAAACCTATAATATTCTAGGGATGAATTCTGGGAAAGAAATTTTAGTCAATGCTGTCAAGGCTGAGAAAGCAATACTAAAATGTATCTGTCATTAGAGGCACCTTTCTTCCCCTCATCTATTAATTTATATGCATAACAAGAACAAAGAAATTGCTTGTTGTTCCTCATGGATCAAAAATCCTACTTAAAAGAAAAGGAAACTATTACAAGGGGATACAAGTGTCAGTAACGTGACTGAATTCTTCATCCTCTGGCATCATGAGCTGGCCCTGAGTAATGGCTAAGGCTTTGTTCTCTAAATCATTAGTACATCCCCTTAAACTGTGCATGTACCTGAAATCCCACCAGATTTTTCATCTCCAGGTGAAATAATAAAAGCAACAACATCCAGCCATTAAATGTCCATTTTACATGCCAGACAAATTAATTCTCTCATTCTGGGGCTAAGCCTAAAGTATCTAAAGATAGGTACTTGGAAGAAAGATTACTTGTTTATCATGCCATTACTTATAATTTGCCTCCAGTTGACTCAGAGAGATTCAGCACTGGGTCATACTTTACCATGCAAGAAGGGGACAAAAAAACCCCAAACAACACAAAA
>VXAU01001264.1:161124-174002 GCA_013399695.1 Formicarius rufipectus
AAACCTATAAGCTCCGGGCATATCAATCAAAAACAACAGAGTCAGCACTAACTCTAATAATGAAAACCATGATTTCATAAATCATTCTCCACAGGTTGGGGTCATCTTTTAGAAATTTCTTATCAGGTGCAGCTCAAGATTTCTCAGACTCTCACTCTTCTTTCTTTAATGAAAACAATAGGAAGGATGTCAGAATACAAATGATGTGACCCTCTTTGGCTTAAAAAATATCCTGAAAATGAAAAGACTGTGTGTTGCTTCGTCCTTGAAATAGTGGAAGTCAATATTTCTCCCTCTCCTCCCACGAAGTTCAAAGAAAAAGTTTGTCTCAAAGCTCTATAATGAAATAAAAGTATCTAATCTTATGTGGACTTAATTTAATAAATTGTAGATTTAATTTGAAGAACATGGTGATATAGAATACTTTCTCTACTGCCTGTATCCAGTACATAACAGGTCATAATTGTCTAATTGGCTTTGGTTACAGCAAATCCTTAAGCAAACCAGGAGTTCTCTATTAATGGAATTATATAGTTTTAATTCTATCAACAAATTTTAATGCATTACTTTACATTTCATACATTCTTGTAGTTTGAAAAAGCACTAGGAAAATATGAGTCCATTGTTCTTGTCTTTCAAGACTAATATATGGAAATCCATCTCCCTCCAAAAAAAAGTACAGCATTCAATCTCTGCTAATAAAAAGCAGACCTTTTAGTCTTCACGGTCTGGATCTGATGTCCCACTGTGTTTCTGTGCTTTTGGTACTCATGCAGCCTGATGTGACAACAACATGCATTTAGTTTTTTCAGTCATCAAATCTACTCTCTCCTTAAACAAACAATTACCTCCCACTAAAAAATAAACAAACAAGCAAACAAAAAAACCAACCAAACAAAAAAAGACCCAACAACAACAAACTCAAAAAAAACCACATACAAAACCAACAAAAAACCCACTAAATTCTATCTGTAGAACTAAAATAGGAGTATCCTACCAATAAGAATTTTAGAGAAGCATTTCAAGACAGCAATAATATTTTAGTAATTATGTCTGCACTATTCTGTAAAATAAACCTGGGTCATGCCTTGCTATTGATTTTTGCTAAAATTAGAAAAGTTTCTTTGTTAATAGGGGATGGCTCATGATCATTTGTTCAGTTTCACTCTTACAGAAAGAAACAAACTCCTTGGATGTATCTGCACTGCTGGCTGAGATGCAGCTTTAAAAATAGACTCAGACACTGTAGAGAAGGCAAAACTGCAAGAACAGATTCAATCTGATCAAAGTATCCTTTCTGAAAAAACATGTATGTGAACTGGGACCACGTTGGCTGAACTATGTGCCACCTTTTATTAAAGAACAGATAAAGCCCTTGATTGCAATGAGAAATATCAAGTCATAGATGGTATCTTGAATGGAGAAAGATTTTTATTTCTGTGATACCACAAATTAAATCTTACCATTTACTGAAGTACTACAATTAGCACAAATCATAAAAAGAGAAAGCTCCAGGAATGGTTACCAGGCAAGAAGGGACAATGTCTCCTGGCAAGTCCTGAAAACTATACTGCAAATCTGACTTATGTCAGGCCTCACCATGACCTACTGATGTTGACTCCATTGCAGCTTGCTCCTACATCTGGGGATTTAGATCATCCAGCACAGCTTTGCTGCCAGCATATGTGAAATCCACAATTTGAACTGCTGAAATGCTATTTGGTGGTAATCCCTCTTCTAAAGTCTATGTAGAAAGCTTCAGAGTGTGTTGCCTCAGGCAGATATTGCTATTAACTTTATAAAAGAGTTTGAGATACTACCTTGCAAAGTGAACAGTTCAGATATGAGCAGACCATATGACTTAGTAGTAAAAATTATTCAACTTTCATCATTCCATCACTTAGTAAGTGGGAAACATGAGAAAAAAATATTTTGGTAGGAAACTTCTATTTATTAAGGACTTATCTTTTAACCTTCTTTTTCAGAGTTTTTGAGCGTATCTGTATTAAACCGTCCTGAACTCACAGGAATTTTTATCTACACTGAACAGTCTCTGGGGACCTGTCTCCACTGTGCCATATATAAACATGATCCATCCTGAGTTATCAAAGTAAATGTTAAGATTTAGTATATTTGAAATAGGTTTATTTCACCACTTTCTTGACTAATAACTTCCTTTGCCTATGCAGCCCAGAATATTTTTGGTTTCTGGGCTGAAAAATACATATTGTCAGCTCGTATCCAATTTTTCATCCATCAGTATCCCCAGGTCCTTCCTGGAAGGGCTACCCTCAATCCTTCATCCCCAAGACTATACTGATACTGGGGGATGCTCCATCATAGCAGCAGAACCTTGTACTTGGCCTTGCTGAAACTCATGAGGTTCCTATATGCCTACTCCTGCCTGTCAGGACTGATCCACAAGAAGAATGCATTTTAATGTATCTTTCTATCTATCACATAAAATACATGAGATTGTATGAATATGTACATAGAATGCATACAAAAAATATATATAAACAATATATTGTATATGTGTATATTGATTGAAATGCTTTCATTATTGCAGGGCATATATAGCACTATTCAGTGGCAGCAGATTCAACTCATTTTGAGTAAAGGTTTTAAAGGAAAGACCTTCCTAAGCAGAAGCACTATAAGTTAATTGAGCATCTATCCAGACATATCTGAATGATTGTTTCTGCACATCATAATTTTATGAATTGTGGAAGAGTCATCCTTTGAACTAGTACTCCTCAAAATTCAGAATACAGAGCAAGTAGCCATTCTAAGCAAGTCCTCCCAAGTTCTGCATAAATTAATTTGCCTATAATACATGCTAGCAATAAATATTTCAGCACTTGATGCTAAAAACTTGTAGTTAGGAAGCAATACATTTGACTCCTTTTTAAAATGAAGTATAGACATTAAAATGCAAGTTCCAGGCAAAGATAGTCCTTCACTTTCCAATACTAGCTGAGAAGACAGGCATCTAAGCTCACAAGACAACTTTTTGTTGTGAAAACATTTTGTGTGCCCAATATAGGAGCACCAATCCAAACCCAAAATACTGTGCTTAGACACTTAATGTTCCCTTTGGCATTCCTCTTAGGTTTTCTGTTTGTTTGTTTTGTTTTAAGATATCCTGTTCAATAAGGAGTATATAGTAGACTATGTAATTAAACAAATTTTATTCCTTTATTCTGTAGGGTTATTGTTGAGAAGATGACTATAATATAAGGCAAAACTGAATGGTATTAAAAGAAATTAACTGATCCTTGCTAAGGCTAAGAAAATATCTTTTTAATATTCTGAGAATTCTTTACATGTCATTTTAATGTGATTTGAATCCCCCTGTTTTAAAAGGAATTAGTGTATCAAAGAAAGATTACTTTCTCTTACTCATTTATTACTAACCTAAGGAAGTATGTAGTAATTCAATTTAATTTATATTTCCCTGAAGAAGTGTAATTCAATGGATAATAAATGCAGAGCTTCTGCATTAACACCTAGCTGGAGACAGTAGAATACATATGGTACGTAGTGGTTACAATTAAGTAGGAAGACCCGAGACAGAGGAATTCACATCAGCTGCTTTGTACTGCTTAGGAAAATAATGAACCCTGAGGCAAAGCTGAGGGACTGTTTTATCTGCTATGATTAAAACTATTGATAATTCCCAAGGTGGTAGGTTCAGCTGCTGTTCCAAATTATATTGCTTACGATATTAATGAAAAAATAGAAACACTGTCTGTGCTATTTCATTAATACCAGAGGCCATATTTCATTTGCTAGTTCTACTTTAGATTATTCTACATTCTAATTTAGATTAGTCTAAATTATTATTGTTGACTTTAGGTTTTACAAAAAGATCCTTGGTTTAACCCTTCTACTAAGAGAACATAATTGCATTATCAGAGAGCTAGGTATTTTGTGATATATAAAAAAATATATTTATTGTGATGAGTTCTACACTTTCCCCTATTTCTAGTACTCAATATTTGGATATTAATCCAAGTTAGAATAAAATTTGTGGTTTAGATTAAAATTACTTCTATATGATACATTATTTGTTTGTAGAAATAGAGAAATGGTAAGTTCAGTAGAGAAATGCTACCCAAAGGGAAGAGTAATCATTACACTGAAATGATGCTTGACACTGATCTCCATTCAACACAGACTTTGTTAACACTGAGAATTATCCATCAAGTGGGATTAACAGTGAAATATTCCATCTAAGCAGCAACACATTAGAGAGTAGGGATCACTAGCTCAGTCAGACACATGAAGTCAGAAGCCAAGCAATGAGTTGAAGCTGTGATTATAAATTGAGGGATAAAATGAGTTTGTCAAGTTGTGTTGTTTGACAGTGAGAACAGTCATGACAGTAACTCTACAGAATGGCTGCTTGAGACATGAGTTAGTAAAACATATTGGACTCAAAACTCCACTTTGGATAAGTAATAACCCATTAAAATTTTAAAAAGAATGCCTATTTAATAGGTTAAAGATATTACTTTGTCTCTATCTAAACATGAGGAGACTTATGCCATTAAATCACCACATTGAAGCCTTTGACCCACCACCTTTCCCATGTTAATTGTTCTAATTTTATATTCAAAAAGATTTTTGACAGATGTCATTTGTTTCTGTCCTGTCTGGGATGCCCCTTTTTAAGTCTGGTCTATATAATAAATAGAGACTGTATAATTAAATAAATAAATAAATAATAATAAAAAAAGGACTCCATATCTCTATTTTAGGAATGTATTTAACCATGACAAATAATTAAAAGAAAGTAATATTTTAATTTAAAATGAGTCTTTGCACAAGAGTACTCATATTTAACTAAGATCATGTAGACTCACCAACAGACTGAAATAATTTATTAGGTGACTTCCCAATGTTCACAGGACAAGAGAAACACTCAAATATGTGAACTCTAAAGGCTATCCCACTATTTCTGTTACATCTCTGGGGTGTTAGAGCTCCAGTACTTTAAAATAAGGGCTTGGCATATTTTCATAGTATTTATAATACCTATGACGGTAGGTATTGTGCTTCATGCATTTACTCTGACAACCATGGATAAAAAGATAAAATAGTAATGTTTTGGGAATTGTAGAAAGTGGCAGAGAAAATCTAGCTGGTCTGATGGCAGGATTTGGAGTGAAACCCAGATATCTCAATATTTTCTTTTCTGAACTGGAGCTAGCTATTCAGATCAGTAGAATTAAATGATAAGAAGGTAAACATGCTAGGAGCATAACAGGCTTGAAGATAATGGGAGACTATTTGGAGTGACACAGATGAGATAAGACATTGTCTATATCTACCATCTATAAGGTGCTCAACAGACAGTTTGTGAGCCAACCTCTCTGAACAAATGGACCTAGGTGGTTCAGACTTTCCTCTTACTCCTGAAATTCATACCTTCTTTCAGAGCCAGCACTCTTCAGAAGAGACTGCAATATGATACACCCTCCTGCCCTAGATTAAACATGGTTATGAATTTCCTATAGAAAATTCCAATTCTGATGGAAATGAGTTTTCAGACACAAGCTTTTTGACCTTCACTGAAATAACCCTTACAGAAATTTCAACTTGTATATGGAAAACAGATGTATTTCATACCACATATGATGTATGTCAGATGTATTTCATACCACCAGAAGACAGCACTATACTATGAAAATAAGTAATAATATACTATACTATATAATATGCATCTCAATTATATAAAAAAACATTTCCATAACTGTGGTGTAGAATATATGCTTCACACATATGTGCAATTTTGCTATCAATCTTTATAAGCAAAGAACAGAGAACGACCCTTGATTATTTTCAGAAAGAAAATTTTAAAATTTGCAGAATTAGCAGAAAAGTGCAGTAAATATTTCATGAGTGTAATCCAAATATGTTATTTATTTCTCAAAATAGTTTATTATATTTCAAATAAGATAGACAACTAATGCAATACAACATCTCTTTACAGAATTTATATATCTATGCTCGTGTAATAGTAACTAAAATTATATATGTACACATATGAAAGTATCTGTTATGATTCTTGTGTTTTATCTCCTTATATCCCCTCCTTTCTTTATTTTTTTTTTTGTTCTGCAATAATTGAGCTTACAACAGATAAAATTCTTAATTCTGAGTTTGCATGATAGACCACTAGTTTTAATTTCTCTGACTATTTTTACATGTTTAGGTGAGATGGCAGTAGAAAGTAGCAATGGTTTGTTTGCCTTTGATTATTTTTTAAAGCAGAAATACTAACATGTTTAAGCTACACAACTTACTCTTTTTATTTGACAGATCAGTGGCAGTCCCATTAAAATAAGATATATACTTTTACATTAGCCTGACAAGGGATTGCGCTAAATAAAATGGGTTTGACTGGCATGAGTTTCCTATTACTCAATTTGTCCTTTGCTGCCAGAACAGGGATATAAAAACTACATAACATGAAAAGTCCTTGTCCTCAGGGTCCTTGAAATTATTTGGAGGCCAGCAGTCCTGAAATTCTTACGTTTTCTTTATTTAGGCCTCACTAGTAGGCTGTTTTCTAATCACGATAATATCAACATTTAAATGTATATATTTCCCAAAAGTAAATATCATTCTGATTGATAATTCATTGTTTTATACTGACATTTTTGCACACATGCAGAGCTACTCTTTCATCTCAGATACCCATCTAAAAATAGTTGTTATTCAACATATTATACTATTATTTTTCTGTTGTGTTCTTCTCTCTGCCAAATCAGAAGGTAAAGGCTGATGAGCATCCATGATACTTTTAATCTAAGAAAAGTGATATTGAACAAGGTCACCAGTGGAACTGCTCAATTAGTAGCTCTGCTCTCAGATGTTAATGGTCTAGTTTCTAACATGACTAACATTACATCATTCAACACTTTATGTGACCTTCAAAAAAATTCAGCCTTTATCACTCAAACTAAAGAAGAACCTCAGACAACACAGAAAGAATTATGTGGGTCACCAAATTGCCTGTTTTAAATGAGGCAAAAGAAAAGTTTCTACCTGCTCAAGCAAACATAAAATGTGTGTCCTGACAGGAAATCACTCTTGCCTGTTCTTTTCCTGCTTAGTGGAAAGAAGACATCAGAGTTCTACATCAGAGTTCTTCATCAGGAAGAGCCAAAAGTAAAAACAGACCTAACCATTCCACAGAATCTTCCAGTCCCTAGCTGCAAAGTGTTGCTTCTTTATCCTGCTGAAGAGAAAAATCCAAATTGTTGTTCAGAGAAGGACAAAGTAATAATTCACAATTAAATCTAAACTTTGCACATCTTATTCCTGTTTGAATCAGCAGTTCAAGCAGTCCATCACTTTCCATGGAGTCAGAGGTTTCTGCCTCACAAAATCAAACCTGTGAAATAATTATGCTTTACTTCTAACAACTCAACTGGGTTCATGCAGGCTAGTAACTTGCAGACATTGAATGACTAACTCCTTTGATCCAACTATATTAGCTCATTAAGCAGTATTTTCTCAATATTTTTTTGTATGTAAACATTGAACAAAAGGCTAAATATTGTGCCAGAGAAGAACTGAATACTGCACAGCAGGGTTTGATGATAGCAGCCAATTGCTTCCCCTGCAGTTGGAAGACAGCTTGGATAACTATTCCAAAGATTAATGAGCAATCAGTTCTAAATTAAACCAAGACCTATGTTTAAATCTTTCTCCCTCACACCCTTTACAAGTCTGAATTTGAGTCACACTCAGAGTGATAAAATGCAGTATTTGGCTTTGTGTGTTGTAGAACATTATTAGTGAAGTGAAAAATTACTTCTTCAGCATTTCCTTTACATTTTCAGCTTTTATTTTCTTGAACAATTGGCAAGGAAACAGACTGTGATGAAGTTTGCTGCTTCTGCACCAGGCTGTAAACAGAAGTTACCTGTCACTCATTTTTAGAAACTATACATACACATTTTGAAATTGGAACTGAAATAATAGATCTATGAGGCTCATGACTGTTCTGACACACAATTTTCATACCAAGTTCAGTTTTTAAAGATTGACAAAGCATTTGTGTAGTGTGAAACAAATACTATAGGGAAAAATATAAAGGAGTTTCATTGGAGTGCTTTTCAGCAGCTCAGGAAATAACACTTGTTTGTGTCTGTGCAGCCTCTGTCACTCTGGACCTCTACTTATCAGTTCTGTTGTACAGTAGCGATAGAGTGAACAATAGTGAGTCAGATGTCAGGTGCCCACTGTACAAGCATTCAGGAGAAGTTACATATTGTAAGTACCAAAGTAGTTTTTAGATTAGTCTAAGTAAACGTGTGTTAGGATAAGAATACCTCTCTAAACCTCACCACTTTTGGACAGAGGGCTGAACTAACAGAAATTAATTCCTTACACATTTCTGTTCTAATTTCCTAACTGTCCTCTTTCCTTAATTCCAGCCTAAAACCAGCAGGAATTCAAAGCCACCTCAAAAACTGTCAGAGACCAGAGATACAAAGGCTATCCTATAAGAAAACTTTCAGAACACATTAATTTGACATGCAATTTCCTCCTTTCAGTAAAAATTCTTCTCATTTTGTCCATGCACAGTTTATCATGCATGTATGAATGAAGAAATCAATCATACATACCAACAAAATGGGGTTTTCACCTGTTCTTTGTTTTGGGTAAAGAGCAAAACCACAAAAGATAATTTTGCTGATTTAAATCTCCTAAGGTTCTAAACATATTGAGATTAATTAAGGTACAATGAATCACAGACTAGATAGGATTAAGAATGTAATGGAGTTTGGTAAATTCATTAAAAAGATATCACAGTGATACTGGCTATTTTGATATTGAACAGCAATCACATGATGTGCCCCTCTGACATTCAGAACTGCATTTTTCCTTCTCACTTTCCAGTATATCTCAAACAAAGGACACATATTTTGTTTACAAAACTTAAAAAAAAAATAAAATAAAACAAAACAAAACCAACCAAAAAAAAAAAAAAAAGAAACAACAAAACCAAACAACAACAATAAAACCACCCACAAAATAACTAAATTGAAGGTGGAAAAAAGCAGCCTTACCTCACCTACAAGTTTTGTACTGTCTTTTGTATAAAAATATAAACAGTTGACAGTAACATATAGAAATTTGGTTGCTGGTTGTAGCATATCTAAGAAACTTTCAACTTAAAAAAAAGCACCTGTGAAAGTTACAACATACAATAACTGCATTACAATACAGTTATTACAGGTCAACCAGGTGATAGTGGTTAGATGAAATATGATATTTGTGGAGTTCAGCTGTTATCTGAAAGTACACTCTTGAGCTTTGTGAAATAGATAAGAGGAAGCACTTCTGAGTTGGTGGAAAATGCATGAACTGATTTAATACATTTAGTATTGGCAATGTGCTTAATGTTATATAAAATGCAGTAACCTTCAAAAGTCTTGCATTTTTCCTATTGGAAAAAATCATTTTTATACTATCAACTTCTGAGAATTTTCATATACTCATGTAAAATTTATTTACATTGATTTTTCAAATCATACATAGAGTTCTTACATACATGTATTTTATTTTAAAATGCAATTACTCTTAAAGTCAAGCTAAATAGATTAAATCTCAGTGAAATTAATCCAAATCCAAGGGTTTTGTTTAGGTGTTGCTAGATAAATAATCTCATTAGAATATCCATCATTACTAAAAACATCTTATAATCCTGATGGGGACGATCCTGTGCAGGGCCAGGAGTTGGACTGTATGATCCTTGTGGGTTCCTTTCAACTCAGCATAGTCTGTGAGTCTGCAATTTTACCTGGGATGTGCATTCTTCACCCACACTGGGTAATGGACCTCTGAGCTGTTAATCCTATCAGCAGACTTTGGATATAGAAACTTTACGCCTGTGTTGAATTTCCTGTCAGGAGTTATCAGTTAGGAACAAAGCTGTTAAAAAATAATTTTGGTTCTTCTAAACCAAGATATACCATCTTAGCAGTTCTGTACCAAACTCTTCTATTTTATATACGTATATACAACTGTTGGGGAAAAAAAAAAAAAAAAAAAAAAAAAAAAAAAAAAAAAAAAAAAAAAAAAAAAAAAAAAAAAAAAAAAAAAAAACAAAAAAAAAANACAGATAAGCCAAGACATGGTACCAGGTATCCTGACACCTTGATTTCCTATGTGTCAGAATCCTCTGAACATCTAGTTTCATGCATAGTTTTCATGTACATACCTAGTTTCAGTACAAAAATACTAAACAGGGAGGTAAAAAAAAAAGTCTGTATTAGTTTTTGAGTGCTTTCTCAGTAAACGCCACATGCTGGAAGACCACTACAAATATTCCTCAAGGTACTTTCATACAGCTAACCACATGAAATGTTTATTACTGGTACCTTAAGTTTTCCCATCAAAAGCTAATGTAAGCAATTTATTTATCCACCACTATTTAGTTATGTAAAGAAGAAATATGCGTCATAAACAGGGAGACAATCATAAGTAAGTTCTTGTTTTTAAAAAGCTCATGTTCACATTATTTTATCACTCCTGTGTTGATCTGAGAGAGAAATTAGTGTGATATATTCAAACAAATAAAAAGTAATTTAAAATGAAAAGGGAGAATTGTCTGTGATAGAGATTCAGAGTTTAATAAGCAACAATGTTGTACAATGGTTATTAATTTCCTTTAGAACAAAATATGCCCTTTTCTCACACATATTATAGTTAGGATTTTGCTTTTCATTACTTGTTGATGTTTACTCTAGGTGATTTGCTATCCAAGCATGTCAAGGCTATAACGTTGTACAAGATTAGTCACAGCATTACATAGAGTTTTTAGAAATGTAGTCTGTTTTTCTCATATACCTTGATTGAAAACTCAAGACATTTAGTCACTTATTACTCTAACTGCTTTCTCAGTGTAGTTTCCACAAGAACACCAAGTGCTGTGCTTCTTTAATTGGTGCTTCCTTGCCAGCCCTCTGTCCCATTCATCATCTCTGTCTACAAATGGTCAGCTCAGGGCAGATCAGCCACAAGTCTCCAGAGAAGTCACAGATGAGACACAGACAGGGAAAAAAAAAAAAAAAAGTAGAACCATGGACACTGCTAAAGAAAAGGAGACAAAAAGACTAAGCAAACAAGTGAACTAAAAAGAAATTAGGAGAAGAGAATGTCAGAACAGATTGATTTGAAGAGATGAGGCATAAGGCATAATATTAGGAATATTTATGGAACAGCTAGAGGGACAGGCCAACATGGGGGGGGAGAAAAAAAAAAAAAAAGAGAGGAGAGAAAGGAGGAGAGAATAAGATTAACAAAGCCTTTAAAGGAATATCAGAACAACCCTTGACTAAAATTAAAAGAAATTTGTCAAAAAAGGGAGGGATAAAATAAGTGGTGAGACTAAAAGAAGGAAGGACTTGGTAATAAAATACTAAACAGAGTGTACCTACAAATGTAAATTATTGGTTAAATGCATAGGTTGGAGTACACTTTATCCTGATAGACTAGGACATCACCTTTAAAATGTTATTCCAATGTCACTTGAAGTAAAGACCAAGTAAATTATGTGTCACTTTACTCAGAGAAGGCAAAGTTCATTTTGCCTACACTTCTGAAAAGCTTGCTGAGAGAATACATTTGCTTTTCTTTGTAAAGAAAGACCAGTCAGCTAATGCTGAATCATACTTTAATAAATGCACTTAATATCCACAGGCTTAATTAGTTATATTTTCACACAAAGCCATCCTGAATGTTTATTCCTTAACATCGTCCATGAACTTAGCTTTTTTTCTAACATTTACGGTTTGATTGTTGAAAATCAGGTTACTTACCTGAAAATTAAACAGCTTGTGAACATTGGCTAAAATTCAGACTTCATTTCTCATGGGAGCTTATCAGGAATTTGAAAATATAGAGTTAACAGCAAGGTTAATCAAAGGTTAATAATTCTTATGACTGAGCAGAGTGGATAGAAAGTAGGGACACTTTAGTAGCTCTTTCAGCTGGAAATCTCTGAGGGCTGTCTCTGTTTCTCACATGAAAACAGTCTATGGACATACTAGGGCATTAGTGTCTAATCAATTTGACATCAGTTGAAGAAAAAGTGCAAAAAGCTATATTTAGAAAATCAAAAGTGGTCTACACAAGAAGTATGACAGATGAATTTTCTAAATAGATGCTGAAAATGCGTAATCAACCTTGAAAATAGCTGGCAAATTTCTTACCTTGAAACAGCATTAGATACCCTAGTAACTGTAGATATGCTGATATATTACACTGGATTATAAAAATCAGAATAGAATATTAGTAGAAAACAAAATAAAGAAAGAAACAAGAATAAATCAGGCTTTTGTTACTGACACAAGCAATATGTTTCATATTCTTCGATATAAAAACTTAAAAACATGCAAAAGTCAATGTTCATATGGAAAAATTTTAAGAAAATCAAATTAAATTAAGGGTTATATCACTTTCAAAAGTGATATAACTTTTTTGCCAAAATTGACAAAAGGAGGAAAAAGGTTAGAAACTGCTCAGTCTTACAAGAATACAGGTTTTGCTATTTGTTTGCCTGAACAGATGTGACTCTTCTTCTTTACAAAAGAATGTGCCAGAAACAATTCTGGGAGGTTCTGTCAATTTACTCCATATAAACCATTAAAAATTAATGGGAAGAGAAACAGAAAGCTGCCTGTTTATCTCCTGGATAGGTGCTCTAATCATCAGGTAAAAGCAGTATTTTCACTCTTGGGTCCTGTAAGTATTTGAATAAATTCCCAAATTGAGCAGGATGTCTACATCAAGATGTACTGACTAAAATCCAAGTCTAAAATCCTTAGACTTGAATATTTAGGAACCTGTACTGT
>VXAU01001264.1:174288-188676 GCA_013399695.1 Formicarius rufipectus
GAAACAAGAATAAATCAGGCTTTTGTTACTGACACAAGCAATATGTTTCATATTCTTCGATATAAAAACTTAAAAACATGCAAAAGTCAATGTTCATATGGAAAAATTTTAAGAAAATCAAATTAAATTAAGGGTTATATCACTTTCAAAAGTGATATAACTTTTTTGCCAAAATTGACAAAAGGAGGAAAAAGGTTAGAAACTGCTCAGTCTTACAAGAATACAGGTTTTGCTATTTGTTTGCCTGAACAGATGTGACTCTTCTTCTTTACAAAAGAATGNTCCAGGTCAAGATGATTGCAAATAGTTCAACTTCAGCAGAAACACAAGTTTTAAGCATAATAATAATTTTAAAATAAATAAATAAATAAATAAGTCAGGTCCAGAGAAGGCAATCTGAGAAAATACAAAGGAAAAAGAGGATCTCAGATTCATCTCTTAAATTATCCTGTAGCAGACGATGTATTGGTGATGGAATAAAGGTGAATCAGAAGACAATTGTTTGGCTATCCCATTTTCACATACTGTACCAATAATGTAGCTCCACTAGGTTCCTCATAAGGGAATACAGCTTGTTAAGACCAGGACTCTGTCATGGACTACACACTCACAATCAAATATTGGGTGTTCTCTGGTGTTCCTCCAATGTGCACTAACGATACTGGATAGCCAGTTACCCATTAGAAAGCTGGTCAAGGATCACAACAGAGAGAAAACAGATACACTGTGTATCACACTTTCCCCTTAAACTGCATTTATGTTCAGTGACAGTAAAGGGCAAGTAAAAATGTACTACATAATTGAGGAAATATTAAATGTGGAAGACAACTAACCTTTAAAGTAATGGTGGGGGAGGGGAGAGTATTTGTTTGGATTTTGGTTTTCCATGTTTCTTAATTCCCTTACACATAGGAGATTTATTGTTTTTTTGTTTTGTTTTGTTTTGGGTTTTTTTGACATGGGACTCTTCTGGCCAACTTTTATTTCTGAAAATGTTACAAGAAAAGATTAAGTAATGAAAGCCAACTCTTACCAGTTACTGAATTGCCTAGGGAACCTTAGAAACCCCAAGTTCAAAAGGGGCCTAATACAAAACCCGTATATTAGTTACAAATATCCAGTACTTACTCTGATTTTATATCACCTGCCAGAACAGTATTCAATCTTTTGCTATAAAATAGAGAATGTGAGCATCTAAATTGTATCAGATTAAACTCGGCAAATTCCAATCTGCCAAAAAAAGGGCATCAATTTTAAGGCATCATGGCTAAGGTTAAGGGTGGATTTGAAGACAGAGTAGCTCCAGGAAAATTGAGTTAGAAATTACAAAAATATTAAGCCTACAATATTCATTATTATTTGAATATTGGATTTTTATTCCTTTCTTTCTTCTCTCTGTATCAGTCAAACCCATATGCTACTTTTCCTGAGTGAAAGCAAAAGCATGAGGAAAAAACGGTATTTAAAAAATAGTATTACATTACTTGGATGACACCACAGATTATGCCCTCTATAATCAGATGGGAAAGTCAATTCTGATTTTAAAAATTATCTTAAGAGGTAACCTTTTTAATTTTTCCTGATGGACTTTTTTTTCAAATCACACAATGGTAATAACCAAGCAAGCTGTTTTACATGATTAACAGTTCAGAGCTTGAAAACATTTCCCCACCCCCCCACTACTAACACAAAACTTCAGTTTCTGTCTTCCTGTTCTGCACAGGAAAAATTGAAAAGTTATGAAATTAGAAGAAAAGGGTACATTTGCACTTTAATCCCTCATCTGGATTTGCTGAACATAAATCAGGCAGTCAAATCCCATCAGCATATCTGAAATTATACTCATAGACTCTCACTGATGTCACTTAACAATCATACATGTCATGGAAATTTATAGAATCTCGATTTGAGGGTCTTATTTTTCCTTTTCTTTTTGAAGTTTGGAGTTAGAATAAAGGGAAGAAGAAAAAAGGAGCTTTAACTTTTTGATTCATTGGGAATAAAATTTTATGAATACAGACAAGTGTAAAAAATCCTTAAATTACAAATTGCTTCGAAGTATTGGCAACTTTCAGGAGATATATGATTACTTTAAAGTTCTGCAGTGTAAATCACTGAATCCTGTACAACTTGTAGTCACTACCACAGTAATATAAGTCGGTGTTGGTGAGGGATTTAGCTGGTCACTCTCTTTTCTTACATAGACACTGCAATTACTGGTTACTTCTCAGGAAGAGGCAGCTGGGATGGTCTCAGGACAAGAAGTTACCTTTTGTTGTCGATGTACAGGCTAGTTCAATACTGGAACATATAGTGGTAACTGTTTTAAAATCATGACAACTTACTTCACCTTTACTATTGGTACATATATATTTCTTAATGCTCACTTTGAGTTTTTGTGGACTATTGAGTTTATATGTATACACTAAGCTTTTTGTGTATCACCAATATCATGCAATATCAAAACCCCTTCTCAGCACAATGACATTTTCATATAGCGACACTGATTAGAATTATTAAGTTGATAGAATTAAAGTAAAAAAATAAGTCTGTTCCAAAGTAGGACAAAATAAAATCCTGATACAAATTATCTTCATCTTCAGGAAGCTTGTAAGTATCCACCACTTTAATCTTTCTGACTTTTAGTTTCTCATGAAAGGAATACTGAGACAGACTCAACAGCACATGGTTAGCAGATAAAGATCATACAAAATACATTCATTTTAAGGCTAAATAGTACTATTTTAGTTACTTATTTGATTTCAGATACAGAAGCAATAGAGATTCACCAAAGAATTTCTTCTTTTCTATTTTTGCATGTAAAATTACTATTTTTAAATAAAATTAACTCCAGTGACATTTCACAGATTCTAAGGAGTGGTTAATATATTATGCTTGTTGGTAAATCATGCCTATGGTTAAACAACTTAATCTTCAAACGTGTCACTTAATTTTCCTTGTAATCCTCCCTTAACCTCCGAAATTCAGTTTTAAAAACCTGGATCTTAGTGGAATTTAAAACTAATGACAAAAACACAGGAGTAATCATTGTTAACACTGAGTCTTTTGATATAAAAATACAGTATATATAGTGTGTTGCATAACAACCGAATTTTTGGAGAGTTCATTAGATAATTATTTTCATTATATTTATCATAATGTACTACATATCTATATCATCTATATCTATCTATATCTATATATCTTCAGCAGCTTATGTTTCTTCATAAAGAAGTCCCTCCATGCTTTTTGTTTTTCAGGAAAAAGAAAAAAAGTTACATTATTCCACATAATTTTTATAGCATAACTATTTTGAAGTCACTATTTAAAAAGCTATTAACCCAAAAGACTGAGTACACATACAAAAAGATATGACAGTCCACATTTTCCCCTCAGACACCTAAACTACTTGTCTGGCAGATAGCTAAACCACTTCAGAGCTTCCATTGAGAAGAAAAAGTATCTCCTTTTTCTACAAGCACATTCTCTAAACACCTTCACCACTTTCACAGTCTTCTTGCTTCTATAGCTAGATAGGAATTAAAACCTGCCTGGCAGTCACTCCTATTAATTCCACTGAGGAGTGGCAAAGTCAAATGTGGCACCACTGCCAAGGCTTGAGTGGCACTGCTCCTGCACAGCCAGCTTCACTGGGGATTGATTGCTACCACTGCAGCAGAGAATCTCCCTGCTAATCTCCTCTAACTGTTGTTGACCTATCTCTGCCTTCCACTCCCAAGTACACAATAAATCAAGAACATTTTACATGAAAAATGAAGTAATTACTCAGTGAATCCAATGGCTAATTGCACACGGAAGCCTCTGGGAGATGTTGGACAAATCCGTGTCAGATTTTGAAAGGCAGAGAAAAAGTAAACTAAGTTAATAACTCCTCAGATACTGACAGACTGAGAGGGATTGAAATGCACCATTTCTTCAAAGAAACCAATACCCCACTTAAGGGAAATGGAAAATTCTATCTCTATAGTTTAACTTTATAGCAACAGTAGGAGTGATTTTGAGGAAACACTGAACTAAAAGCAACTGGTTTCTGAAAATAATGTCATGGAGCTGCAGCTTCTTATATCAGATATCGTTATTACATGTTATTTAAATTACCCTTCTGGTTTGTTGTTTGTTTTTTTTTTTTATACCATCCTTTCTTTCCACCTCCTCTGCAACTGTGTACTTCTGAGTCCCATAATTCCTCATTCAATTTAATTTAGTTCACTTGCTGCCTCTTTCCCCAGCTGCTCTGTCAATTGCTTCTTATCCAGAAAAACCCTCTCCAAACTCCTATTACCAATGTAGCACTTCGACAGCTTAAATGCCATGTACCTGAGCTAGCCAGCTTTCTCAGCCCTATTGTGGAGGGAGAGGAGAAAAGTGACTGGGACAAGGAGACAAATTCCCTTGCTCCTGTTTGAGTTCCTAGCCAGCCTTTGTTCAAAGCAGATCACAGCAGGTGTAATTAGTTTCACTCTTACAGGTCTGATCTGAATGAAGCATTTTTGACGTATTTGAGCATAGCACCTCATAATCTGGACAGTAATAAGAACTGTAAGAGATGAAAACATGTTCAGTGACTTTTTTTGGAGATAACAGTAGTGAACTTCTGGTAAGTATCTACTGAACATATGTGCTTTTTCAACTTGGCTAAATTTGCTTGGATTGTCACAGGATAGCAAAAGAAACATTCATGACACAAATGCCACTCCTCTGCCAAGTTTCAAGGTCACTTACCATTTAGCTTTAAAAAGCAACACAGTTTTCTCCAGCCTAGCTGCTGGAAACAGCTGAACCAGTTTGGTGGCTTTTTCCAAGTTATGGTCCTGAGATGACTAACCAAAATGGAAAATTTTAACATAAATAGTTATAGAATCTGCCAAGCCTAATATGTTTAATGTGAGACACACATTTTCATTTATTTCCTAGACGGTCTCAGAGCTGTTACTTTCATCTTGCACAGGTATAGGGCTTTGCTGAGGTCTTGCCTGCAATTCGACACCATCAGCAAGATACAGCTAATCACCTCATGACTTCCTTTTTGAAAAGGGGAAAAGGAAAACAAACAAACAAACAAACAAAACCAGCTCAAAATTCAGTATTTTCAGGTAGATCTTTAAAAATACAACATTAAAAAAATTGGAGTACCTCTTGGAATTTACGTTTGGATTGTCATTCTCTTCCCTTTACTGGTAATGCTTCTCAGCAAGGGGTACAAGCCTAGTTACATTAGCGGAGATTATATTATGAGAGAGAGAAAGAGGAACTTAAATCTCCTACCTACAGTTTCTAGCTACTTGAAATGCAGCACATTTAGTCTCAAAAGGTTTGGATTCAAGATTTTAGTTCAGCAGTGGAATTTCAAGATTTTTTAAAAGTAGAAAACAGAGGACATTTGCCCAAGAGTTAAAATGTTTTAATACAGAGAAATATTCAAAAACAAAGAGCTAAAAGCTCTTGGGCATTGGAAGATCTGAGGTAATTGCATTTGATCAGATAAAGAGGAAGGCAATTATTTACATAACAACAAAAAAAAAATCTGCAGAGGAAAAATAATCTTTCATGATATCTTAGAAACAATCAGACATCAAACATTACTTTCATGCAGCCATGTTTTATTTTCTCCTTAGGCTTAATTAACATGCATGGATGAACTGGAGATACTTGGAAATCAAAACTTCACTACTGCTATCTATGTTTCCTTCAGTTCTCTTCAAAATGTTTAACTTTTTTAGTCTAAAGTACTTACCTAAAGCAAACATATTTTCTTTCCCTTTAACCCAGCAAAACAAGTGAAACATGTCACTTGTTGGCACACACATCACATGTTGACATATGATGGATGATACAGGTACTATTACAGTTGTGGCAGCAAAGATGTTTGGAATGTTTGCACCAATTAGTACTACAAGGCAAACATACAGATGAGCATGTTCAGTGGACGTTATCCCACATATATAAGTGTATGCTAGAAAGGAGATTACTCTTTCCTGCTACCTCTTTCAAACAAGTATTTTTTTCAAAATAGCACTGAATTCATTAGGCCTTTCAAAACTAAATTCCTGGCATAATTTCAGCGAACCTGATTGTCACTGCCTGAACCTCAAAGTTGAGAGGACAGGAAAGAGGAGTAACCTACTTTGATGCACTCATGTGCCTCATGGATTGGAGAAAAAATATTATGTTTTACTCTGGTGCTATTTGTTTGCACAGAGAAAGGACACACTGAAGAAGAAGGTAAATGAGATTGCTCTGAGCTTTGTGCTGACATGGCTAGCACTTCAGTTAGCTTGATTACACATAGACAAACCTGAAACACAGAAACAACACAAAGAGTCAACGTGGCAATACAAATGTGTCACCAAAAGAATATGTGTGTGAGGGAAATGCTTTGATTTATAATTTATGCTGAAAAACTTTAATAATGTACAAAACATTCTTTTTTCTTTTGCCCCTAAATACTCCAATTTAAAATTTCTGAGAATGAGTATTCCTTCTCATCTATACTGAAGATGGACATCTACACAATTACATATATTTACATGATCAAAGCCCAGCAATATCACATTAAGTCCTAAACATATTTTTTTCTATTTACATATATAAAACATTTTTCTGGGACAATATATCAGCACCAAGGAAATGGAAAGGAATACAATAAATATACTAACTTCTTAAATGCTAGCCCTTGCAGAGAAAATATACAATTTGGAATAAGATAAAGGAACAAGGAAATTTGTCTGTTTTCAGAAACATGTATTTTCTAAACTGTATTGTGTCATTTAATTTTTTTACATTATCTTTTTGTTAAATTTACAAACATTTTTAGTCTTTTCTCAATAATAACTCATCTCCCCCCCCCACAAAAAAAAAGAAAAAAAAAAAGAAAAAAAATTTATATGTTTTATGAAGTGAAATGGTATCATCTCAGTGCTGTTTTCTTGTACGGTAATACAAAAGAGTTTATACTGGGTGAAAAGTATCAAACATGTTTTCTGAAATACTTGAAATATAATCACTGTTTCTTTTGAAATGTTTGTATAATCATTGCAGAAACTGTTTTCAGAAGAAGGTTTGGTATTTTTTTCTCCTCACTAACCTTCAGTATTTCTAAACTGACTCCAAAGAAAACACTGAATTGTCTTTTTAACTTCAGACTTGTCTTCTAAATACTTATTATGCCAATAGTCCTTTTTAAACTGCATAAAGGACAACCTTAAATCACTATGGAAAAAACACACTGCTACATAATGAACCAAATATTAAACCTCCAAAAGTCTTGCAACTCGGTTTTTGCTTTATTCCTGCTACAAGACTATGCAGTGATAAGACAGCAAGTTTGACGATAAAGTGCTGAATCTGACACACTAAAGATAAATGAGAATTACTGATAGAAAGCTGATCTACTTTTGCTGCACCGTATGGGAAGGTGGGTTCATTTCCATCTCCCTGTCAGGTACCTGAAAACAACAGGCCTTATGCCTCCTTAATCTCAATGGGATACCTTCATAAGCTCTTTAAAAGTTATATACAGAAGCTGGAGTAAGCCGATTAGCAATGGTTGTTTGCAATCAGACATCAGCAAAGTATATAATAATACTGCAACATTACTGAGAATACAGAATGAGGATGGTACCAGTGGAAAGATATAGCAATGTTACTTAAGACACAGAAGGGTCACATAAAACTCAGAAAGCAGTCATGTACATTTTCAAATGCCATCTCCTCCATACTGTAACAGCCATTCAAAATTTCCCAAATTTGAAGAGGGCACCTTTGCTGACACTACTCAACCTATAAAAGCTTCAGTGTAGATCACTATCTAGATACATATTTATTCTTTATCAAATTTTGACTTTCTGAAGTTCTTCAATGAATGACAGCAGTTGGGTATGTCTATTTAGGTATATTTTATTGAAAGACTATCTGTATGGCTCACACTATCCAAGGTACATTTTGTATTTCTTACTGCATTAATGCAGCATTTAAAAATTAACAGTAGCATTTTCTACTGGATCATTTCATAACTAATATTTGTACTATCACAATAGTTCATTATTATAACATAGAATCATCATAGAACAATTTGGGTCAAAGGGACCTTAAAGATCATCTAGTTCTAACCCCTACTGCCAAGAGCAGGGACACTTTCCACTAGATCAGGTTGCTCAGAGCCCCATCCAGCCTGGCCTTGAACTCTGCTAGGGAATGGAGCATCCTCAACCTTGCTTCATAGGCAGTGCCTCACCACCCTCAGAATCTCTTCCTAAGATCTAATCTAAATCTGCTCTCTTTCAGTTTAAAGACATTGCCAATTGTCCTATCACCATATGCCCTTGTCAAAAGTGCCTCTCCAGCTATCTTGTAGACCCCCTTTAGGTACCAGAAGGTGTTGTAAGGTGTCCCTTGAGCCTTTCATTGAACTGCCCCAACTCTCTTGGCCTGTATTCATAGGAGAGGTGCTCCAGCCCTCTGATCATCTTTTTGGCCTCATCTGGACTCATTCCAACAGATCAAGATCTTCCTTGTGTTGGGTGACCAAGATCTGGATGCAGCACTCCAGATGGAGTCTTATGGGAGTGGAATAGAGGGGAAGAATCACCTCCTGGCTAGATTTCTTTACATTTAATATGTAAAGAATACAGCTTTCTGGGCTGCACGCTCATGCTGACAGGTTGTGACATGCTTCTCATCTTCCAACATCCACAAGTCTTTCTTCTCAGGACTGCTCTCAACCAATTCACCACCCAGCCCATATTTGTGCTTTGGTTTGCCACAAATTATATGCAGGACCTTGTATTTGGCCTTGTTGAACTTGATGAGGTTGCCATGGGCCCACCTCTCATACTTGTCAAGGTCCTTCTGGACAGTATCCTTTCCTTTTACTAATATGTATCTTCTCTATTTAATGAGTCAGTTAAACCAGTGTTGAACAAAATATGATGTCTAATATCCCCTTCTGAAAAGATTTTAGCTTGCCTTGCATCCTTTGAAATGGTATTTGTATCATGTTTGCCCATTTGTCAGTCCTGAATAACACTAAAAATTGAGAGCATTGGAAAAAAGAGTTCACTAAAACAAAACAAAACAAAAAGCAAAAAAAAACCAAAACCCAAACCCAAACAAACTAAAAGGGCAGAATAGCATATATGTTAGCTATGGTTCTGTATGATTCTCCTCTGAGATCAGACAACCTTTTGATTTAATTTTTCCTGACAGATCAGTATAATATCATAACAGACAGAATGTCCTTGGTTATCAGTTTTGCTTCCTCTCATTGTTTGTCCTTGTCTAGTGCAGAGGCTTTGTCTGAACCAAACTACTTTTCAGACAAAGCAAATAAACCAGAAAGTTTTTGCCCACAGTTTTAGATGAAAGTAATATGAAGAGTCTATGATTTTTATTTACAATTCTGGGTATTGATCACCTTTCCTTTCTTCATCATAAAGCATTGTGGAAGAGGAACTAAGACATACGGTACCCACCAATATTTTCATGACTATACAGGCCAACTTTTTAGGTTAGACTTACAACTTATTTACATCAGAAACTTTCAAGGATATGTTCAGATATTCCCATAGTCCAAGTTTCATACAGCAACATGCTAGCATGTTTCTATAATTGTGTTGTCCAAGGATGACCACAACCAAGCACAGAACAGCCCAGATTGTACAGTAACTCCTAAGTATTATGGAGGTGCTTTCAGACTATGCCACAGCTGTGCTATAGAAAACTATGTGGTCAAAAATAGTGCACACCCAAGTTGGTGAATTAAAGTCTCTCTAATATATAAAGCTCTCTGTAATACATATAGCTAGAGATACTGGTATAATTACCTTGAAGTATAAATACCTACCTTTAGTGGGGCGTTGAAGAGACGTAATCTTAGGGGAGTAGATGACAGGAGGCTGATGACAATTAAATGTTAATGCTCAGATTCTAAAGAAGTTTTGATGGCATACCCAGAGTAACAAGATATTTGGGATGGATTAGGTCATACACCTTATTTATACAATTGAAATTACTTCCTAATGCCAACATTAGAACAATAAATATTGGTCACTCTTCCGTAAAATGTTCCTATACACCTGGATATGGGGAAAAAATATTGGAAATATTTACTAAATTATTTCTCTCTTGAATCCTAGTTTCAAACAGAGTAACTGAGCTAGATTTTTGGCTGCAGACTTCCACATCGTAATTATGATGTTAGCTTTCGTTATATTTAACCCACACAATTTAGTCCACGTGCAATGCTAAATATTTTTGAGGAACATCATTAAAGGAATAAAACTTATAAGCATATTTTGAATGCCATATGTATCCTTAAAACAGTGAAACCTTAATATTTCAACTTTCAAAAAAGACACTACAAAAATGTAATTTTAAAAATAATAATCTTTCTTACTCATCTTTTCATTTGTACATCTCTATAGTTTTGTTAGTGCAGTAATTTTACTACTGAGAAAAGAGGACAATGATGAGTGACATATCTTTTCCCATAATGTATCAGTAAATATGGGAAAAAAACCACCTCATGTGGCATGACCCAAGATCTAGTCACTCTGTTTCCTTTTCACTCTTTGAATGTTTGTATTAGAGAGACAGATGGCAATGCAATACAGGAAAAAAGGTAGATGAACCATTTTGATTAAACATAAAGTGACTACAATCTTTATAAGAATATTCATTTATTCTTTTGCAGTTACTGTTCCTCAACCACTAAAAGTATTTCCAAGCCTGCAAGCATACTCTAATTTCTCAAACTGGGAATTGAACTTCTCTCTGAAAAGGCTCAGTGTCCTACTCTTCATGGTTCACATACCTCATTACTTGCCATTTCTTCATTGTAATGATTGCAGAGGTTTTCAAAGGAAAAAAGAGGTAATCTAGCTTCGAAAAGAGCTATGGATGGATGGAAAATACTTGCTCTTCCCTTTTGTGCACTTAGGGTGTACAAGAAATGCTTTGAGAATGAGAAATTCATTGGCTGCAGTTTAAGCCACCAGTAGAAATCTCTCAAGAATACACACTGAAGATGTTTTTAAGTAGGATGATATCCAAATCCCTCTGAGACTGCTGATATTTAAATTGATTGATTTACTGTTTTCATCCCATTAACTAATACTTCTATCAATTAGTTAGCCATACTGAAAAGTTCACAGTAAATGTACTAGTAAACCATGGAAGGCATAAAACTAATCCTGCAGGTTATAGAGAAAATAATTTTATTTGATTTAAACAAATAATTACTACAGAAAGTGGTGCAACTAAGACCCATCTAAACTTGGATTGAAAATGTCTTTCTGTAGTATTGAAAGGTAAGTATAAGTCTTCAAAAATTCTTTGAAGTCCTTTTAAATCTGTGACTACAATTTGCATATCCTAAGAACAGGCTAGTTACTTTCTCTTTCCTACCCAATTCTGTATGCTCACATTAACTCTTGAAAAGGTGGATAGGTACAAAAAGAATCTATATAAAAGGCAATGGATGACTTCTTACTGGAGAGGAAAATCCCTAGTTTATCTCTTTGTGCAAAAGGATTGCATTACATTGCTTAAAATATTGTCCTGTGTTTGCCTGGTCCAATCTGGTTTTCAGGACTGTGAGAAAATCACCCATCCATATATTCAGTGTGGCCAGTTTTCTTTCATTTCAACAACAGCAATAGAATAAGTCTTGTGTCTTTTAAATTCTGGTAAAACACAGTTAATTAAGTACATAGACACTAAATAGACCAATACGGACAAAGCCTGACCATTGCCAATAAAGTATTTCAGTTCAAGTATCCAACTGCTACCCTTTGGATGGAAAATCACTGTGATGTTATCTTTAATTTATCTTACTCCTTTCATTTATGTAAAATGTGATAAATAATGAAAACAAAAGGGATTGAAGTTGTTAAAATTCAGTTCTTGAAAAGCGCACAGACTGAACCTTATTAGGATGTTGTATCCTGACATCCTGAAAGGTTTTGTTCTAATTTTGATTTTTAAAGGCAAAACATAAATATGGTTGGTTTGCATGATAAAAACAAGTGACAGTGAGTCTACTGGATAGAAGCCTAGGAAAAAAATAAAAAATTAAAATCTCAAACAAACGTAACCCAAATCATACACCCATTGCACTAGCCCACTTTTCTGGGAGCTGTAAGGAATGAGATAACATATTTTTAACATGATATTTCATTAAATGACCCAGTCCTTCAACCTTACTCCTGGATATAAAAGTGGCAAATAAACTGTTCTCTTCCAAATAATTTTCCTTTTTTTTTTTTTTTCTTTTCCTTTTTTTTTTTGCCCTTTGGTTAAGCTGTATAGATATATTTATTATATACTTTTATAGATCCTCACACAGTGAGGCTGGAATAGCATTTGTAGTTTCTGGTGTTTCTTGAATAAAAAGGAAGGAAAGAAAAGAAAGTGCTTTCATTTTCTCTGTGAAGACTGTACATACACATTAGTAAGTTTTTAAGTAGTGCATTAGAACATCCCAAAAGATAAACTTTATGAAATACTGTGATGTAGAATATAGCAGTTATAGCAGTCTTTATCTTTACATATATATATTTGCCATGTGTGATACAGCAGAATGTAGTGCCACCATAGCAACAATACAGTATGTTGAGTATGTCAGCTTAAAAACTGTCAAGTGCATTAGATACGAAGTGCACTGAGAGTCTTTTTATTCTCTTGGTGCATAAGGCCCATACCAGTGCTTTATATTAACCATCTCTATTATATACAGAAAGTCCTTAAACTTTCCCAAGTTAAGCAAGAATCACTCCAGGCTGTAAAAATGATTGCACACTCGAATACAGATAGGAGAACACTTTGTTTGTAAAATGCTTTGAAGCAAAGTCCTAATCAGAGCTTTTAATCTACACGGCAGTAAAAAAGAATGCAGGCTTTCACACAGTTTTATAAGAGAAAATTGTGAGTGATTTTGAAGAAAAATATATGATTAATGCAGTGTTCTGAAAAGCAAATAATAAAAAAAAAAATTAAATAAATTTTAAAAGACAATGGAAGTTCTGAGATCTAAACCCACAATGGTTTTCAATTTATCTACCAGAAAACTATGACCTGCACAATTTTTAACAGCTGAAAATGTGCCAATCATTAATATTTTTTAAAGGAAAACTACGGAATTCAATTTACTTTCTGGGATTTGATCATGCAGGATTCTATTTCTGAATGTGACCATAAAAATCAAGCAAATAATTGTGTCCTTATGTCCATTAGCATTTTTGTTAATTTATATGATTCTTGATGTATTTTCTATGATCAGAATATTAAAAGGACAGAAGAGCATATATTTTCTCAGTTACAATTAAGTAAACAGGTATTTAATTCAGATTTTGGACAACCCCAAATTTATTATTATGATTTTGTTTTTCATTCTATTTACACAAATGAATGAAAACATTTATTAAATATATATAAGTAACTGAGTAGAAGATAAATGGTCACTAAACTAACTACATCAGGTAAGGCTCCCATGTTCAAGTTCAAAGTAAATCTCTTCAAGCTCTCAGCAGTTCAGACCTTTCATAAGAAAAACCCGTAGTCAACTTCAGTGTTATTTCAGTTGTCATATTTTATCCTCTCAAATTTAATTGTGATGAAGTCCAGCTCTCCTGTATCCCTTAGTAAACGTAGTTGGGTGAAAATAACTGCTTTTATGGCCGTTTCTTTCAGCTCTGTCTTCCATTTAGCTGTAGGCAGTGCTGTGGAACAGCAACAGCCATGGCACTATTGCACAACTGGCAGCACACATCAGTACTCATGCACTCCAGGGTGCTTCTACGAATGTACCAAGGTAATCTATTTTCAGAGTTGTTGAAATGCACTACACATTTAAAGTGTTTTTGGTTTTGGTTTTGGGGGGGGGTTGTTTGGGGTTTTTTTGGTTTTTTTTTTTGGTTGGTTGGTTGGGTTTTTTTAGGTTCTTTTTTGGGGGTGGGTTTTGTTGTTGTTGTTGGGTTTTTTTTTAGGAGTGACAAAAGATGCAGTCATTAACACTCAGGATAATTTTTCTTTCTTTTGTTATTGCATACGAGATGATCAGAACTCCCCCCCCCCGCCCTGTTCTTTCCCATGTTGCCTTCTCTCTCTACAACTTCAATAGTCCAGGTGTTTCAAATAATGTTGGATTTTGTGTTTGTTTGTTTGTTTTTTGTTTGTTTGTTTTTTTGTTTTTGTTTTTGTTTTTGTTTTTGTTTTACTAAGCCATGCCTATAATAAAAATCTTCAAATAAAAGATGGAACAGGTATGTCAAAAGCCTGTAACTAAATTCAGGTTGCCTGTTAGGAAGCCTTCATACCCCTTTAGCGGTGAGAAGCTATACGTGATGACTGAGAAAGCAACCTCTGACCCAC
>VXAU01001264.1:189344-204335 GCA_013399695.1 Formicarius rufipectus
TTGGTTGGTTGGTTGGGTTTTTTTAGGTTCTTTTTTGGGGGTGGGTTTTGTTGTTGTTGTTGGGTTTTTTTTTAGGAGTGACAAAAGATGCAGTCATTAACACTCAGGATAATTTTTCTTTCTTTTGTTATTGCATACGAGATGATCAGAACTCCCCCCCCCCGCCCTGTTCTTTCCCATGTTGCCTTCTCTCTCTACAACTTCAATAGTCCAGGTGTTTCAAATAATGTTGGATTTTGTGTTTGTTTGTTTGTTTTTTGTTTGTTTGGTTTTTTGTTTTTGTTTTTGTTTTTGTTTTTGTTTTACTAAGCCATGCCTATAATAAAAATCTTCAAATAAAAGATGGAACAGGTATGTCAAAAGCCTGTAACTAAATTCAGGTTGCCTGTTAGGAAGCCTTCATACCCCTTTAGCGGTGAGAAGTTATACGTGATGACTGAGAAAGCAACCTCTGACCCACTGGCTTTTTCATGCTCTAACTAGTAAGTAGGAAACAACAGGGGTTGAGAGGAGCTCTATGAAACAGTGCCCATCAGAGCGTGACAAATTGGAAAATGGGCTTTTCTGTATTCTATAATGACAAGAATATTTAATAGGCTATGTAGGGGGTACATTAAAAAAAGATGTTAGCTAGCCTGAAAGTACACTCCTGGGGTGAAGTCCTAGTACCCTCTTGAAGTCAATTGAGAAAAGTTCCATCAGATTGAATGGGGATATAATTTCACTCCTGGTGTACAACCAAGTGAAAGTGCCTATTTAATTTTATAATAGATAGGAATTCCAATGTATACTTTATGATTCTACACAAAACACTAAACTTAACTGTTTAGGTGAGATGGCATATGACTTTACAGCTCCTGAGGCTTAAACTAAACCAAACCAATTTAATTTTGTCTTCCTACTTCACCACTCTCCAAATGAGAGTCTGTCTTTAGATGCAAGGTGGTGAATTATGTCAGTTGCACTTTTTTTGTCCCACAATTCAACAGGGTGTAGAGGACCATAAAGTGGATTATTGAAGATTGACTTGCAAGAGTGCAAAATAAAATTTATCTAAGTCGGCTTTTCCTTACTCTTGGCTCACAACTCCAACATTAGTAATTTTGCTCCCAGTGACATTTATAAGAATTGTGACCACAAAAACACTAAAAAAGCTATTGTAAAGAAGCCATTTAAGGGCTGGGGCATAAACCTATGAGATGTGTTAAAGTCCTTTCTCTTCCAGTAATACCTTGGCGAAGACACTTTAGACTCAAATTTTAAAGATGTTAGGCTTCAAGAAATACATACAGGCACCAAATTAGATTTTCAAAAAGCATTTAAGGTACCTAATTTTTTTTTTTTTTCACTTCTATGCTGACTTTACAGAATGGGGGAAATGTTAGACATTTTTCAGATAGCCATAAAAAAACTTTCATACCTTACACGTGCCTCAGATGCTGAGAAATATGTCTGTACATATAACTCATGAACATCTTAACAGTCGGAAGAGAAAGACAGTAACAAACAGGTCTGTAAATATAGTATTTTTTCCTCAGAATGAGAAATACTTTCTTAATCTATCTATATAGATATATGAATAGACATGTTGGGTGGTGAAGTAATAAAGTATAAATAAAGGTAGCAGATTTGGCCTGAAAATGATTATGTTTTCACATTATTTACCATTGGATTAGACTTTTGTACCACTTGTCAGTCAGAAGCGGTGCACAAGAAAAGGAGGAATGGAAGAAAACTTAGTGTAATTATTATTCTTTCTATGTTACACAATATGCTTTACATGTCTGTTTTCTTTAATCTATAGTATAAAAATCCTTTTTTGCAAACTGCTGAAGAGTTCATTTCATTAATCCTTTAGGAAGAGTTTCTGTCAGATGCTTTAACTTATGGCTCTTAGCCCCTGGATGAGTTTGAAAGGAAAATATTACTTGGATCAATAATTAAACACCTGAGTTTTGGGGTTACTTTTTAAAAAGGAATTATATATTTTTATTCTTATCAACCTTGCTTGGCATTAACTAGTGACTTTAGAAATACTGTTATAAGACAAATCTTTTATTTGCCATTGGCCATTTCCTTTAAGATTAAATGTCCGAAACAGTCTGCTTTGGAGACCATATCTTCAAGTGCTCTTTAATCACCCCTATATTAACTGCTGTCAGTAACCAGCCACTTCCATGAATATTTAATACTGAGATGACTGGTTTTTACTAAACTATGTACTAACCATATGTAAATAAACAATTACAGTCTAGAAAATCTATGCAGAAAAGCGATAAAGCACACATCGAAATAGCTTAATTTTTTTCTTTATTTTTTCAGTATGACAAAAGCTCATTTATTAATTCTGGTCTGCAAATGAGTCCATCAATTATGGATCCTGGACACTGTTATTACTACTTTAAGATAGATTTTAATGTTCTTACTTATACTGGGTAGCACTTCACTATGAAGCAGTTTCATTATTGATTTCAATAGGTCTATTTATTAAGTAGTTTTCAATATAAGTCAAGATTTAAGTATCTATTCACATAGTCTAATTAGGTATTTTAAGAAGGAACATCTACGCTAACACTTTACTTTTGATCTGCAGTGCATTTTTGAAGGGAATATCTTGCACTTCCCATTTACTGCTCTTTGGCTCACAGAATCGAGAATTATTAGAGTACACAAACACTGTTTTTCTTGGATTAAATCAAGACACCAGTAATGGGTACTCAGTCCACAGGATCAAACCACAGCTACCCTCAAGAGTACACATATAGACTTCAAGACATGTTCAGCAAGGACACAGAGTCCTCAACACCACCTGTTTCACTCTATACATCTGCTCCTAGCAGGCCAACCCCTGTTGTTTCCTACTTACGAGTTAGAGCATGAAAAAGCCTGTGGGTCAGAGGTTGCTTTCTCAGTCATCACGTATAGCTTCTCACCGCTAAAGGGGTATGAAGGCTTCCTAACAGGCAACCTGAATTTAGTTACAGGCTTTTGACATATTTCTAATGCACTCTAACAACTAACAGGCATTTAATCTAAAATATGAAAATAAAATCAGTCTACAATTAAACCTCTGAAATGTACACAATATGAATGCTGTACCCTTTGAGAATTTATTTTCATTGTTCCACACTCTTTACTAGTTAGAAAACAAAAATAGAATCCTAAATTCCCCATAAGCTTAATGGAAATAGAGTGCAGATTCAGCAGTGGCAAGGAATACAAAGCTGGTACTTTTCTGTGACTGCTTTGCTCCTTTCTCTTTGACAGTGAAAGAGTAAGGGTGCAAAATAATGTAAGAGAAACTGACAAGGAAAGACCTCAGGCAGGACAGTTCTGATATACTCTGGCATAATATGTTACAAGTAGAGAGTCGATCACCAAGCTGCCATCAGGAGCTGTAAAACCATAAGTATCTCCCAATTATCATTTCATGACTTATAAACACTTTATCTCTCATTATCATTGTAAGAGATTGGTAGTCTATCTACTTATCTCTCAATGCCCAGCCACTGACCTCCTGCTCACTGCTAGGTTTCATTCTCTCACTTAATGTTTATCTCCATCAACAGCTGATTCAGCTGTTGGCCTAACTGATGGGGTGGAAAGCTTAAGTGGTGAAGGAGAGAGAGAAGAAAGGGTTCTTCTCAGAAAACTCAGGGAAAAGTAAGCTAGATTTGCTTCTGAGAGAGAGAAACAGTGTTTTTCAAGTGTTCTTATCCTTACTTTATATATCATTCCTATCCCCATCATTCATTCTGTTTATTATATCACAGTATACTGTAAAAATAAATAATATTGCTATATTTTTATTCTGGCTTATTTTCAGGTCTTGAAGATTTTGTTGTCTTTGTATACTTCTTTGTTTTGTGTTTTGTTTTTTGCTTTTGTTTTTTTTTTTTTTTTCCCACCACCTGTTGTGACAAAACTGCAAGAGAGAGGTAAGCCACTGCAGGAGAAAATTGAATAGAAATACTATTTCACAGCTATGTTCTATGCTGGAATATGGACAGAGAGATAAGGTTTGAGGAACAAGAGTCTGTCCCAAAGAAAATCTTTCTTGTTTCACAATATTAGCTAAAATAAGGAACTCAACTTATCTCTGCCATAACACTCCAGTGAAGTAAATCTGAATTTTGTATAGTTAGTCTATGCTCAAGTTGTCTTTAGTAGCACTTCATATATGTAATATAAGTATTATTTATACTTTGCTCTTAAGGAAAACAAAAATCACTGAAGCTTATTATAAAACCATGTGGGGTTGGGGAGAGCAGGGAATGGATATATGAAAGATAATTATGATTTCAGAATTTAAACTGTTAAGATTGTTAGATACACCTTTTTTCCTACAAATCTCATTACTATAAATACAGCAAACAGCTGTTTTGACCTTGATTTTTTAGGTGTGGAAACACAGTTTAGTACTTACAGAATTCATTGTGAGGAAATAAATAATGCAGAATAGCAACTTAAAAAAGCATTTTCTTCCCGAAGAAAGGAAAAAAAAAACAACTTTTAGTTAAATAAAAAAAAGAAAAAAAAAAAAAAAAAAGAAAGGCATTGAAGCTTTGACAAAGGTCAATGAAATATTCCAGTTCCAATTCAGTCACCGTGACACTTTTATTTTAGACAGCCATCACATCAGTTTTTGCAATTATGATTATTATTCATATCTTATTCCCAGATGGAGCTAAGGACAGGAAATAGGCCATGGTTCAGTATGTTTCTCTAGTCTGCACCCCAATTCACCAACCAAACTTTTTAATTCCAGACTATAGATATCATGTTTTGATATTCACTGGTCTTCCCAGGCTTAAAGGGAAGCCTCCTGAGTTCCAATACAAAAAGTAGAGAGATCAGTTACAGACAACAAGCAGCAGCAGCTGGAAATCTGCTTGTAGCTACCTCAGCTTGTAATTACTGCTTTACATCTGAGTCCAGAGCCCAAGTGTATGAGTATTTCTGCTTTGCTTTATGCTTTGAAGGTGGCAGCTAAAAGTACGAATTCTCAGTTAAGCCTGATGCCCAGCTGCATTTCCTAACGCATGCACCCACCTAGGTGAGATGAAAGGGCAGGTGTGAACCAGCACTGTTGACTGACCGTAGATACTATACTAGTGCTAGTTTCACTCCAAGATGGAAAGAGTCACACTGGCTCTGAGAGGACCCATGGTCTGGTTCTTTCTAGTGAACACTTTCACAATGGTAATGGTAGTTGCAGCTGTTGCTTTTCCACTGAAAGGATCACCACCCTCACTTGTCCTTTTCTCTGTCCAGTAACTGTCAGTTCAATGCAGCAGATAAAGGCTTGTCTTTTTAAGATCAGAACATTTACCAGCACAGAAATTTAATCATACACCTTAAATTAGGTTTTTAAAGAAGGCAGACTGTATCACATAATTTTAAATCTAATCACAGCTTCTGAGGTTGGTTCTGAGATGAGAGTGGTGTAAAAGCTGGTATAAAACAGAAAAGAATATGCACATTCACCAGTTCTTTATTTTTAAGCAACTGGTTGAATATTTTGATGATGTACAAACTGCTGAATAAGCTGATCAGTTCAGTGCAAGCCCCTCTCTCACTCCAAGGAAGACAATTATTTTGCAATTCTAAAAGGTCAGGTAATTTAAATTAAATACAAATAATTTGAAGAACATTATACACAGCAAATAAAACATACCAAGAATCAATATGAAGAATCTCAGAAGGGTTGGGGTTGGAAAGGACGTCTGGGGATCATATTGTCCAACCCCTCTACTGAAGCAGTTTTATCCCAGGTCAGATTGCAGAAGACTGTGTCCAGGCAGGTTGGGAATATCACTAGGGAAGGAGACTCCACAATGACTCAGGGCTGCCTGTTCCAGTGCTTTGTCACCCACATATTAAAGTTTTTCCTCATATTCAGATGGAACTTCCTGTGCTGAAGTTTGTGCCCATTGACCCTTGTCCTGTTGCTTGGCAGAACTGAGAAGAGTCTGGCCCCATCCTCTTGACACCTATCCTTTAAATATTTGTATGTATTGATGAGATCTCCTGTCAGTCATATCTTCTCCACACTAAATGGTCCCAGTTCCCTCACTGAAGAAATACCCCAGTCCCCTAACCATCTTCATAGCTCTCTGCTGGACTTGCTCCAGTAGTTCCGTGTCTTTCTTAAACTGGGGAGTCTGGAACTGCACACTGCACTCCAGATGTGGCCTCACCATGGCTGAATAGAGGGACAGGATCACTTCACTTGATGTGCAGGACACACTCTTTCTAGTGCAGTCCACCTATCAACCTGCCTACTCCTTCAACTACTACAGAGTTGTTTCTGATTTGAATAGATCAATAGGACTATCACATAAAGCCAGCCTTTGCAAGCTTTTCTGAAATGAAAGAAAGCTAAAAGCAGGTATACACCAGTCTGCTTAGTGCCTTTTCTTACTGTCATATCTTCAACTGTAACACAAAATAAAGTATCAAGCTACCTGGACAGCTGCCAGGGGTCTCCATCTCAGTAAATGGCCATTGTTTTTATTACAAGTGAGATGAAACAAAAGATGGACTGCTCTTTAATACACTGGTCCTTCAGCACCAAATCAGAGTGCCCCTGGAGGCAGAATGCATTATGCCTTTTGTTCTAACACATTAAGGTTACCAATTAGGCTTTTGTTAGATATACACACTATAAGGATAAAACCTATAAGAGATTGGAACAGTTTTTAAAATTAGAATAAAACAGTGATTTAGACTGGATATCTTTGATCACTGTCATGTTAACAAACTGAATAACAATGAACTCTTCGAATAGCAGGCTCTGCTGGGATTTCTGCAGCATATAATGTCCAACTACAGCTAAATTCACTAAGCCAATGCTTTTGTTTCTTTATGAACATTCATCATAAAGGTAAATGTTATCCAGTACATTACACATTAAACACCATCAATGACTCTTAAGTCTTTTATAGAGAATTGTCACTGTCAAAGGCTAATCTTCTTTCCTTTATATCATTATTTTTCTGCCTGACAAAAGGCACTGATAGAGTTTATACAGATATAAGCAATGTCTGCTCACACTCATTAGACTTATCCTACTTGTCTAGGTAAGAGACAAAGGTGTACTCAAATAAAGCTTTTCATCCCAATGACACGTGAGTAGAAATGCAGATGTTCTACTCATGTTTTTCATTAATTTAACTCATTTTTATGTGCTTCTATCTACCTTCAAAGAGAGAGAATAGGAAAAGAGAGGCAGTTATACAAACTCACATACATTTTAATGCTCCACTACTGCTAGCACGTTATTGTGTCTTCAAGATGCTCATATTTTCATAGCAGACATTTCAGTTCACAAGATGAACTGTTTGTTCTTTCAGTCCCCAAGTACAGCTCATCTCTGTGTGTTCTATTTGATTTAGAAAAGCCAAAAACATGTGACAGCAGGACTTCTTATCAAATAAGGCCAGTAGTTTAAAGCAGCTTTAATAGCTTAAAAAACTAAAAAAAAAGAGAAAGCCTATCATCCTTCAAAACCCCTATAGATTTTACAAAGTGCTGGAAACAGAGTGACTTGCAGTGAGCAGGTGCTAGGCATCTGACTGAGGAGTTCACAAAATATAAAAAAGCTGTCTAGCTAATGATCAAAAAAATATATAAAAAAAAAATCTCCTAGCTCATTATACAGAATGGTTAAAGCATACCACAACCTGACCTTGCAGACACAGTCATTCAGAACTGTAAATCTGCAGTGTCCTTGACACTGCCTCATAATCATCATCATCTATCATTTCAACAAGCTCACTGGTATTGATGCACTGCCTCAAAACACAGCCACACATTGGCACCACCCAGTATTACACCTGCTGAACACCTTGCTTTGTCCCCATTTAACACAATGGGTTCCATGTCCTTTAATGGGGAAAAGCCTTAAAAGATTGACAGAGGAACCTGTGGCCTCTCACTGTGCACACAGCACACTATCTTATTGGAAATACAAAAGAAAGAAGAAAGGTTTTCTTTTCTCCCCTTACTTCTCTTGCTGCCAGGGCTGGCCTGCTGATTCAGGTCCTGCTGTGGTCTTGCAGAGAGGGTTTGTAATTCCAGCATGATTTCTGTACATTTTACCAGTAGTTTACTGGATAATTTAGTATTTTTATTAGTGAAATTAACAGATGACACAAAGACTGACGGAATAATAAATACTAAGGACACATTACTTTTACAGAATTATGGGGATCATTGAGCTCAAAGGCCCCATTGGTTAGGATGTACTGTAATAGAGCAAATAAAAGCACCAGGGAATTAACTATTAACACTATACTTAAAAATTAGGAGACTAAGAAAACAGTGTCTTAGAAAAAGGACTGTCAAAGCCCAGAAGGCATTCACAGGACTCATTGGCCCTGCCGAGGCCCCCAGGGGTCTCCCTGTACCCTGCCATGGCCCATGACCCCATGTCAGTCCCCCAGCACCATCAGCCCCTGCCCCTTTGACTGACTCCACAGCAGAGTCTGTCTCCAGCTCCCCCCAGTCCTGCACTGCCTGGCCATGGGCACTGTGGAGCTAGGCTCACCTCTGGTCCCATAGCCTGGCCTCAGGCACTTCCCATCCCTATGTGCCCAGTGCTGGGGCTGCTTCTGTGTCCCCCTGGCTGCCCTGCTCTGGCTCGGGCAGTGAGGCAGGTGCTGCCAGACCATGCCCTGATGGACACCATGGGGAGCCCCCACTGCTCTGGCCCCAGGGAGCCATTTGGTACCTCAGAAAGTATTTGAGAATTAACAGAAATTATTACTGTCAGTGCTACAAGCAGATATTTTTAACTTCACAGACTGGACACTGGTTGAAATTATAAAATCCAGACAGACACATTTCAGTAAACATAAAGAAAACACAGCAGTCAGTTCAGAGCTCATCTGCCAGAAAACTGTGAGACTTGGCCGCTGTCTAAAAGTGCTTGCACATTGAGAGTGAAAGGTCAGATAGTGGTAAGTTGCAGTCTTTCAGAACGAAAAACAGTACCAAGTGGCTTGAACCTGAATTTTGACAAATTCAACCTTAAAACATGACTTTATTTTTCACCTGTGTGGGTGAGTAGTCTCTGGATAATAGGATCATGGTAAGGACTTGCACCACATCCTGTATGTGTTGTCACCATAACTCACCAGTACCACTTCAAGAATACTTGTCTTTTGGAAAGGCGTCTTCCAGACCGGAGGTAGGAAAATATTTATATAGTATGACTTCAGGAATTCACACTTGTCAGGAGAGGCAACTGTCAGGGACTGATGAAAGAATAATGTTTACCTATGGATGAAACTGTTTGCTGCTGCCACAAACACCTGCTGTATACCCCTTGCCATGGAGCTGCTGTTTCTGCAAGTTTTTATGCTGTTTAAATGTTATAGTTAAGACAAAAGATGTATTAGATAGGTAATTATTACCATTCTATTACTTCTGTATGTCCAAATGTTCTGCTTGGTTCTGGGAACCCTGATTACAGCCCTCTGATTGGTTCATGTACCCCAAAACCCCATTGGCTAGCCGGTGGAGCAATGCAGCTCCACCCTATAAGGCTAAGCCATTCCCAGTTCTTCCTTATAAGTTATAAACCCTCCTACCCTTTTCCTTTTGTGTCGTGGTCCGCCCCTGACTCCACCCAAGTTCTAGAACTCTCTGACTGAACCCTGTAAGTATCCCATGCTCTCCTTAATAAAGTGTTCACGCCTGTTCACACCCTTCAGCTGCATGGACCAATCCTTCTTTCCCTTTCAGACCGCGACACACACTAAGCAGCACAGCAATCACTGGATTTCTGAATGGTTTGACTTGCCTCATACACATCAGGTGCTTACTCATGCAATCGGCAATTTATCCACACGTCTTGAAAGAAGGGGGACTGAAAGTCAGTCAGATAAAACAGTAAGGACTTTAACGCAATGAAAGTAGTGCTTTGAACATATTTTTTTCTTTTTCTATACATAATGATGAGCAGATCTTTGGATCTGTTCTGTTTAACTTCATAATGCTTATCTATGTTTAATTCTGTGCTGGTGCTATGGTTATGTAGTCTTGTAATGGGCTCAGATGTAGCCCCATGTTTATGTCTTTGCAAATTAAAAAAAAAAAGACTATTCCTTTTTCTGGATTGAAATAATCTATTATAGTTAATAAAATTACTTGGGAGGATAACAAAATATAAAAATTAGTAAGCTGTTGGTTTCAAAGGTTCAAATGATTCTATTTTCCCATATCTGAAGATATAGGAAATCTTGAAATATAGGAAAAAATGAAAAATTAATTCACAGGATATAAACATCACTTCATTGAGCATATTATGGAGACTGATAATGGATATCACATTGATATTGTGATATCAATTGTATTCAAATAAGTAAATTTGATACAAACATTAACCCTCCACATGTGGAATATCTAAAAGAACTTGATCAGAGAGTATTGAACTCTGACACTTTATAAGTAATAAATTCAAATCTCTTCAGGAACCACCTGCAGCTCTTGATACTGAGGCTAATTCTAAAGCTGGTGTGAATCAAAGTGGTTTCAGTTTTGAGTGAAATTATGCTAACTTACACTAGCTGAATATCTGCTATGTGAAGTCCACAAGATACAGAAGACTAAGCACGTGCTTCAATGATTTACCGAATTCAGATGATAATGGAAAAATAATATCACACATAAAAAGTATGCTTATCTGATTTCAGACATGCAGACAAAGGAAATCTTGTAGCTCCTTCAGAGATTGAGCTGAAGATAAACTCCTAAATAGTCAATCACATATGCAGGAGGATACTGTACAAGGTTAATGGCCACAGGTGCTTCATAATGGTAATTCAGAAGTTTGTTTGGTTTTGGAAATAGAAGTTATTTTTCTAAAAATGGTTTGCCTGTTACAAAAAGGATAACCTCTTTTTGCTAGCTCCTTAGCACTTTTTTATGGAAACAGCAGCCCTTCATAAAGTGGAACTGATTGCAAAAAAGGATAACTTTATCACAGTTTCTTTAAATGTATGTTACGCTGGAAAGGCTGCAGTCTAGTTAAACTATGTTCATGATACTTACCTTTATCTGCAGCATTGAAGGGGAGAAGCATTCTGTGAGTTTAGAATATAAATTTTATTGACAGTGTGAAGGTCTATGAAAATCTGACAGATCATATTCTCTTTCATAGACATCTATAAGAGAAATGCTTTTGTTCCTCCTAAAACTGAACAGAATCAAAGAAATGAATAAAAGTGCAAATGGACAGAGAACATTGTCCTGCTCAGAGTGGAAGAAAACAGGATCAGCAACAATATTTCAAGTTTCCCCAATGATGACTGACAAACGTCTGCTAGATTATCATAGCACTTTTGATATGGCTATGCTAGTTTTGCCATCTTAGTCATTTCAACAAGAAATTAAGTTTTACCTGAACCTGTAACAAACTGTCACTTCCATTCACCCAAATTAAATGCAACATATACTGTTGGAACTCTTGAGATTAGTCTTATGTATGATCCTTCTGAGGACACAACTAAAAGTTTGTGTACACTTGTGTAAGTGTTGTTGATAGTCATGGTGGAAAAAAAAAAAAAAAAAGGCAAGAAAAGTATAAGCTTGGAAAACCTGCACTATTGTTCCTCTGCAAGAGTAATTAACATATATTCCCAAAGGAACTATGGAAAGAAGGAAAGAAACTGAAGATTCCCTTTGGGGAGTATAGTAACTGTAGCAGGCATTAAATATGCAAGCAGCCATTAGGTGTGATTAAAGATTAATTTTGCGTCATAGACAGGACATGAGGTCATTATAGGTCATGACTTTCATCTTAGTTATTTGGCTTACTGGTTTTATTTAATTAGCTCGGTTGAATGAGTCCTTGGTTACAGATGTCCGGCAAATGAGATTGTTGTGTACCATTTATTAAGTTAAAGGCTTAACTTCTTCTTAGCAGCTGACTTCCACAATTTTGGCAATAAGATTCTGGGTAAAATTAGAGGCATATTCTATATAAGAACATGATATGACAGTTTTATTTACCAAAATCAGCCTTAGAAGTTCAACTGGAATTGGTGAGATGTGTGAGCTCATAATCTGATGGCAGTATTTCAGTACTGCCTATTAGATTAGTTCAATTGGTAACATTCTCTCTAAATCAAAAATCATAGCTCTCAATAGGTACTGTGTATTGTACTGGCTGTGTCAGGGTATTTCAAGTCTTTGTGTACTGCTCACTGTTTTTGAACATAGTATAGTCAGTCAAAACATGGAATTGCTAAGTATATTTAAAAAGTAATTTAAATCACAATTTTTAATCTAAATTTCTTAAATATTTCCATAATAGAGATATGTCCAAAACCTTCATGTAATTTCAAAACAGTATTATTTTCTGCTTTTTTTTTTACTTAATATTTGCATTTTGCTTTAAAGACCTACTTTTTCCCTTTAAAATCATAAAAACTAATAGTTCAATTAATTCTCTCAGTTTTTTCTATAGTTTGCCTAGCAGTCAATTAAATCACAAGGATGACTGAATCTCAGTGCAGTGGTTTTTTCCTCCTGTTTCAATTAGAGGGGTAGTTAATCAAACAAATAATAATTAAATAGAGCACCTGTAAGAATGAAAGAACTGAGGGAAAAAGGCTTATGAAGCAAGCATAGCTAGGGGAACTGTAGAATTCCTTTCATCTTCTTCTCAGATCCTCTGTCTTCCAAACCAAAATGAAAAGAAAATTACCCTGTCCTTGAAAGTCTTGAAAAAATAATCAGAACTTCAGAAAAAAAACAAATGTGGAGGAGAGCTCTCTCTCTCAGTTCACCAGAAAATGATAGACTTTCACAACATAAAAACTAATAAAACCATGACATAAATTTTTCCTGTGAATTAAGAATGCTTTTAAGGTACATGAAATACTAGGGAAGAGAACTAAGGCCATTGTGGCCCAGAATAAAATGCAGACAGCAAAGGCTTAAATCAGACTTCATGAAATTCACAGAATTAACATAAGAATAAATTTGCAGCACATCTGGTACACAAATTAACCAGATATACTACTAGGTAGCTTTGTACATACTGGTTTAGAATATTTAAGAACACAAGGAATCCCAGTTAGTCTAAGTTACCTTCAGGATTTACTGAAGGATGGGTCTAAGGGACATGAAGAATGGGACAAGGATGCCCTAAGCTTATGCAACTAACGTTTTTTTAAATAATGGAACAAATTATTCCTCAGTAACACTTCTGTTACTTTCAGACCTAGCAAGTTTTTGTCAGAGATATCAAGGATGCTTGTCTTAGCACTCCAGAGAAGAAAAATATTTTCCCTAGAAAAAGAAAACATTCTTTATATTGAAATATTTGCATATAGCTCAAAAGAAAAAAAAATACAAGGTGGAAATGCATATCCTGGTGTCAGGCTTGATATAAGATTAGAAGATTCTATCTTTTGGCATAGATTTGTTTCAGTATTGGACAGCAACAATAGGACAGATATTCCTGGACATTTATATTTGTAATCATTTTATTAAAACAATTATATCCAGAAAGTAAGTTAATAATTCAATGGATTCTTTATCCACTGAGCCCCAAATAGTCAAGTCAGCTGCAATTTCTTAAATGTGTGAAGGATGAAACCATTCTCTTGTTATGAAGCTAGTGTCTCATGGCTGAGTAACAGGCAGATTACCTCCTAATTGTTTACCTTGATAGTGACCAGAAAACTTTCAATAGAATAAATCTGAAAATTAAAATTCAGAGGACACCAAATTCAATGGCAGCTATTAGCAATGCAATTTGAGTGGTTGATAAGAAATGTTTATGAAAACTTTTCAGACTGGAAATTCATGCCAGAATCTGAAAAATCAAGGCCTGGAATAGTCTGAACTATAAAGCTGCCCATACAGTATCTTCTGGAGATTTGGGAAATGCATAGAGGTCTATTTGATATACCAGATAGAAGAACTATTTATGGATGATAAGTTCTACCAGCTGAACAATGTGACCATGGAGACTAACTTTCGTAAAATTATTTAGAATGTGAAAAGAGTTCAAACAAGCTACTTTTCATGCAATGGCAAATACCTGTGGCATGTACAACAAAGTGAATTTTGAGCCAGAAAATAGCTTTGTACACAAAGTTTTTTTCAAAATCTAAGCCTCCAACTTAATAACCTTTCTTCTTCATGTAGAAGGAAGTAAATATAACTTAAAGCTAAAAGAGTCTTTCTTTAGTTATTATGTATGTAACTGAAGACCAGATCAAGTTAAATCAAAGTTTAATCACCCATATGGTTCCTCTATCTAGGCTTATACTGATGAATTCTGAATGCCTACCATGAACAAAATTTCCTCTATCACCTATTTTCCTTCATCAATAATGCCCTTGGCTTTGTTCCCATATCTTTTTCCCTTCTCAGTTTTGGAAATACAGACTGTGCATCACTACGAAGAACCTGCATTTAGTTTGGTATTAATAGAGCTTTACTATAAACGCATGGTGCACTGAGCACAGAGAAAGAACTGATACTTTGGAATGTGTCCAAGAGCTATTTAATTCAATATCCTGTCTCTGACAGAGGAAGATATAAGAAACCTACATTTAAGGTTATTCAACCTAAAAGACAAAGCATACTTTTACCTTTAGATTGAAATATTACCTTCAAAAAAAACCGTCTATAATTTGTTTAAAGTAAAATGTGTTGTCAATGTCACTATTACTTTTTTTAAAAAACTTCCTCCATATTTGATCTAAATCACATGCTGTCTTAATGACTCCATAAACCATTTACATGTGCATGAAAAACAACAATAAACCTATAAGCATTTTTTTGGGGATTTCACAACACTGAGTTTGAATTTATTGTCATTGTTTTCTTGTGTTCAGAATCATGTAGATTTTTGTATGTGGGAATATGTGATTTATAACATATATCAAAAAAACTACTACTATAATGCTCCTCATTTATATTTCCTTTTGCAGTAGTTTTGGTTTCTTTCAATAGACCTTTTCTACA
>VXAU01001266.1:18007-28206 GCA_013399695.1 Formicarius rufipectus
GGCGTGAGCAGCCACGCCCCCCACCCTGGGATTGGCTGCTCCCCCCACCCCAAAAGAGACACAATTTAATGTCATTTAAATTTAAATTCAGACAACTTAATGCGGGTAAATAGTATTTATTGCTATTTAAATTTAAACTAATACAGTTTAAATGTATGCAATTAAATACAATTTAATAACAATTTAAGTAACTGCAACTTTAAGTTAATACAACTTAAAACAAGATTATCTATCAAATAGACATCAAGAGCTACAAAATACTTACAAAATCAACTATTTACAAAATCTCTATGTCTTCTTTTTGAAGGTTCATGGGTTGGGGAGGAACACGTTTGTGTTTTCCAGCCTCAGATATTCCTGTCCCATCGTGTTTTCCACTCCAGGTGTTTGCACCCTTTGGTTCCTCAGGAAATCCTCTTCTCCCTCCCTCAAGTCCTCCTCTATCAGTGCCACCTGCAGTTGTACAGAAGTGCTGTCACAGCAGCTGCTAAAGCCTTAAAAGCTTTTGCAATGAGTTTATTTCTAAACTAATTGTCATTAAGAACCCAAATGCACCAGGGCATCTCTTGTGCAGTTGGCTGCACTGGCGTCACCGTCACCACCTTGGCAAATTATTGGTTTGTCTCCATTTCTACTTGACCTCCCTGCTGTGGGTCTGACTCTTCCACTGAAATCTGTGCATTGGGGCAGGAATTTCTCACAACTCTGCCTGTAAATGGCATTTAAAAAAGCCACTTGACAAGGGAGGGATGGGAAGGAAACGAATGTCTGGCAAGTTTTGCATTTGATAAGAGAACTGAGGGTTCTGCCATTCACGTGCCAAAAATCAACACATGGGAGAAAATGAGTGTTCTGAGTTGCTGTGGTAAGGGGTTTTTTTTTCCTTTTAAATCAAAATGAAGCTCCAAATCAATATGTTTCCTCATGAATGTAATCCACTGGAGAGGACAGTAAAAGAGCATATGCCCTCAGTGCCCCTCCCAAAGTAAAATGGGATGGATTTTTCTAGTATAGAGCACGCAGAGACAGACACATTGACCTTGCTGAGGGGCATTTAAATGGAGTCAGAGAATCCGAGAACCACAGAGTCATAGAATCAGCTGGGTTGGAAGAGATCTCCGAGATCATCAAGTCCAACCCTTGACCCAACACCCCTGTGATCCCCAGACCGTGGCACTCAGTGTCACATCCAGTCTCATCCTAAAACCCCCCAAGATGGGGCAGGACCTGGGGGGACGTTTCCTTCCCGAGCTGTTCCCTGCCCCTCGCTGCAGGTTTTACCTGCTGGAGTTTGGTCCACACCCGATCTCCAGTTCCTCCTGCCAGGATGTCCATGGCATCTGCTGTCAGGGACTGCAGCTGAGACACCGAGGGATGCATGATCAGTGTGGGAGTCACACAATCACGCACGTAATTACTCAGATTAAAACCTAATTAAAAATCCTTTGCACTCTGATGGTTTTGCGACTCCTCTTTGCTCCATTCCACTGCATCACTGGGGATCTAAAAAGCTGCAGTGGTGCCTCTCCCCACTCCCCTTCCAGGTTCCTCCTGGCATTCCCTCACCCTGCACAGGTGCCAGACCCTGGAAAATGGTTCCGTTCCTCTTAATTCAGTAACAGAGAGACGAGGGTTGGACCCAGGATGTCCTGCCTGGAGCAGCCCTTCCCATCAGTGTTTGGGAAGAAACTGGGGGGAAGCTGGTGCTTGAGACCTGTGCTGCTGCTGTGCTGTGCCTCTTCCAAAGTGTTTAGTTGGTCGAAGGGAACCCAAATAACACTTTTTGCAGTCTCTTCCCCTATTTGTTACTCATTAAAAGTAATTAAGAACTACTAGGACTATAAATATTCCCAGGTCTGCTCCAACACAAAGGTGTCCCTTCAGGGGAGGAGGAGAGGCACCAACTATCAACTGATCCCCAGCAACAAAGAGATGTTTCCCCCTCTTCTTTTTACCTCAACCCCACCTTAAAACCAGAACTTTTGGCCTTGTTCTCTCCAGCCATCATCCCACCACTGGCCCTTGCTGGAGCCACATTTGGTCAACCAAGGGCCCGGTCCGTGTGTTTCTCAACAGCCTCCACTTCTTCACCAACTCATGGCACCTCTGCAGCAAGTCTGACAAGCCACCACGAGCAGGCAGACAGGTTTATTACGAGACAGGGAGCACGATGTGGATGGACCCGGTGCTGAAAATCAGTTTTCCCTCTTTTCCCCTCCTCAGCTGTAACTGAATTTGGGCTGTTTTGCTGCAGGTGCCTTTTAAGATCAGAAATGTCAAGGGAACATGATCTGAATGATGGCAATCATTTACCCAGAAAGATTTGGGGAGGTTTGTGGGGGAAAGAAAGGGGTTTAATCAAGAGCCAACAGGTGAGCTCTGGTGGTTCTGCCAAAGTTACCCTTGCAGGTGATCAGCACCTCCTATGACCAGAGCACCCCTCGGGTCCCCACACTGGACAAATGAAATGACATTTCCTGCCTGCAAAGGGGGTGTTAGAAATCCAAACCTACCAGCTTGTCATCCTCCTGAGAGACTCTCTGCAGGTAGGGAATGGTGGCCAGCTCAGCCATCGCCTGGCTCATCACCTGGGACTGCTGCTGCCCTCTGCGCAGGCGGCCGAGCGCGCTGGCGCGGTGGAACAGCTCCACGGCTCGGGCACACGGGCTGCGCTCGTCCTGTTGGCCCAGGAAACGCCAGGAGGTTGGAGCAGAAGCCCAGGGACCACCCTGAGCCTTGGAATCCCGTGCCTCGAGGCTTCTCCTCAGAGCTGGTATGGGCTTCGGGGAGGGAATGAAAAGACCTTCTTGCCACGACCCCTCTGGTGGTGACTGATAGGAAAATAAAGGTGTTGCCCCAGCAAATGCGAAGGGGAGGCAGTAGGTAACTAACAGGCATTCAGTTCTCTCCTTTGAAAAAGGCATTTTCCACGATTCCCTCTTGAATTCCTGGCTGGCTTTTCCAGGCTGAGGAAAGCAGGGTGTCAGTTTGTGGTTTGGTAAAGCCAAACACGGGTCCTGGAAGGACTGAAACCTGCAGAGGTGTTCTCTGACCTCCAGGGAGCCAGGGGACATTGCAAGCAAGTTAAACCTTTACCTTCACGTCTCAGCCACAGTGATATGTGTGTAAATCCTGCCATTAACTCCAGGTTGTGTGGCTGCAAAACCAAGGGGGCCACACACCCCAGGAAGGGAATGGGATGCTCACCTTTATTTTGGTGCTTCCTATAAAATCCATGACAGCCATGAGCTTTTTCCCAGTGTTTTCCCAAAATGTTTCTGTGTCTTCCTCCATGCTGGGACTGAAAAGTGCTTTCTGGTCTAGGAAGTGAAATCACAGAGCCAAAGAGGCTGTTCACTCATCTCCCCTGTTCATGGGGGTCCCCCCTGAGCCATCCCAGCTATTCAGCAAGTTGGAGCACCTGGACAGATTGGCAGTTTTCGAGTTAAAGACTTTTCCACAGTTTTCCCCATCTCTTTGTCCCTGAAGCCCAGAGTCAGTAAGTACTGTTGGTCAGGCAGAGATTCAGCTGGCTCTGGCAACAGGTGAATTCCATGAGGATCTGCGAGGGAGAGAGGAAAATAATCTCCACTGTCACATTCCAGTTGTCAGATAAGTTACTTTTGTTTAATGAGAAAAATAAAGGAAGTCTAAGAAAAAGAAATGTCTTGCCAGGTGACCAAACTGACCCATCAAGCTCTCACTGGGCTTTGAAATTTAGGACTTTTTTTGCATCTTTTTGCATGGACAGCTTCAGTTTTGTTGAACCACACCCAGTCCAATTCCCTGCAACAGTTTTGTGCCTGAAGCTCAAGCAGCTCAAACTCTCAAACCCTCCCAAAACTCTGTTGAGGAGCAAGGAAAGCTGCTCTTACCTGTGAATATGTGCTGGGTGTAATCAGGGTGCTTCTCAGCAAAGGTTTTATTTGCCTCCTTTATTTTGTCAGCCTTGTCCTCTTTGTCAAAAGGTGTGTACAGAACCGAAAAAGACACTTCTTCACTGAGGGCTTCTTGAATTAGAGCCTAGAAAAGGCAGAGCAATGATGCATTTCATGTTGGGAAATGGAGAGTGCAATGAAAACCACAAATGAATCAATGAGGTGGGTTGGAGAGAGACTCCACAAGCCTCTGTCTTCCATGAGGAGACAATGACTAAATAAATTATCATTTAGATGAAAAGAAAAAGTGATTCCACGCTCTTTGAAGGTCACATCAGGAAGACTTTAGCAAAACCAGCTTACTTGACAGTACCCAGAATTATATTTTATAGCAGTCCATAAACTGGAAGTATGAGCCAAGGGTCAACACCCTGGAATTTATCCCTTAAAAATCTAGACTGAAAGGACTGTGCAGTGCCTGATGTGTCCAAGAACCCCCTTTGCAGGTAGTTTTTCAGTAGGAATCCTCCTTGTTGATCCCACCACTGGGACAGGCACCTCCTTTCCCCTGTACCTGCCAGTACAGCTGGATGAGGTCGCTCGTCTCCAGCCCAGTCCCTCCTGCCAGGACGTACAGACAGTCAGCGACCATGGCACTTCTGAGGACAAAAGCAGCAGAAATGAGTCCCAGGCAGAGCAGGGGGGCAGTGCCCAGAAGGAAAGCAGTTCACATTAAGAGTGTGATGTGAGGTTTGTACCAAAAAGTTACACACGACTCTCAGTCCTTGTCCAGGAGCATCAGGAAACACTTTAACTTGGCAAAGCCTTGGCCAGCAAAGAGCCCTTTGATAACAGAGAAAGGCACAAAAGGAGTTAACTCAGCACCTTCCTCTGAGCCAGGAGGAGGAATTGCCTAATGTTTGTTCTGCCTGTTTTGCTGAAAGAACATTGTAAGAAGCACTGGTCAACGTCCTGTCCTGCTCAGTAATCTGGTCCTTACGGAACCAGAGTCTGTTCCTTGCAGAAGGAATGGTAGGAGTAAAACACAATAGAGTACAAGGCCATAAACGTAGTAGATTCTGATGTTTAAAGTAGATATAGGAGGCCCAGAGCCAGGACTTTGCACATTTGAAGAATCTGAATCAGGTCAGGCTGATGAAGAGTATCAGAACCCCCAGGGGATGAAGGAAGAGGAAAAAACCACCTAAAAGTTGAGCCAGAAGAAGATCCTCGAAAGCTCCACCCAAGGTCCACCTGGACTCCACCTAGTTATGAATATGTTTGTGAGATGGTGAAATTACATACCTGAGGTGTATAAATGATTTGTTTTGCACCTTTTCAGCAGGGATTGTCTGTCTGGCCTCCCAATGTTGTGAATAAAGACCTCACTGCTTAAAGCCACATCTTTTCTGAGCAGTTTCCCTTTTATTCCCAGATTTTTTGGCATCACTGTCACGTTTTAGGGCCGTGGCTGGGATTATTCATGTTGCAGCAACTGGAGCTCTGCTGCTCCTGAGACCACAGACACAGAGCCAACGAGGAGCTCCCAGTGATTTGGGGAAATCTCTATAAGAGGAGGAGGAACCCCGAGCAGTGGAGGGAGTACCTGGCGGCCTCTGAGTATCTCTGCAGGCACCGAAAACACGCAGCTTGGAGCAGGTGGTGGCGGAAATAGGAGGGGTTCTGGATGATGCTCCTGGGGGAGAGGAGAGGGGTGGACAAGGTCAGATTGTTGTTTCTTACATCAGCGAAGCTCCTGAAGCTCTGTCTCTCTGTCCTTCTCTCTCTGTCCAGCTGTGGTCTGTGAACGAGCGTTTCTGGCATTTTCATTGTGGTTCTACCATAAGTGCAATTCCCTTGGGGTTTTGGGTATTGGGAAAAGGTTCCAGGGGTAATATTCCCTCTCGCCTTTTAGTCTGCAGGTAACAGAAGCAAAACTACCACAACCCAGGTTATTGTTAACCTACAGCTCCCCAGACAGCACTGGCAGGTGTCTGAGCCCTCTCCCTGGAAATGCTGTGCATCTGGAATGTGTTTCAGTGGGAGCTCTGAGAGACTTTCAGATACTTGCTGTGGAAGGAGTAGGTTCTATCTGGGTGAACCTTGGCATGTGTATTAAAGCCTTACTTGAATAGATGCAGTTCCAGGGGTAACAGAGTTCAGGCTTTAAGGCAACATGATAAAAAGAAGGCACAATCAAACCAGTCTCTGTTTAGTTTTGGATTTCAGCCTCAGCAGTGAATCTGATCAGTGTGTTTTCTTACCTGTGTGAGTGGCTCAGAGCAATGCCAGGCTGCCCCAGTTTTAAGTAGCAGATGACAAGTTTTGACTCAATAAAACTGGCAAGCCTGGAAATGTCATCTGGCGAGGATTTCAGGGGATCATCTATAGCAAAGCCTTTGCTGCAAAGCTGCACATGAAACAAAACCATGATTTACAAATGTTATGATGTGCCCTTTGTTGGTGGAAATGCTCTTTGAGACTGACCAGTGGAGAAAACTGCAGTACAATAGACTGGCTTTAACTTAACTTAGACTTAACTTAGACTGGCTTTACAACAAAGGGGGAGAAAGGGGGCTCAGGGGGACCTGCTGTTTGAGCAAAAGGTTAAACATTGGACCCACATAGTGCAGGGACAGCTGGGGCACAGCGGGAGCTCCCCTGGTTACTGAGAGCTCATTTGTTGCTGGTAGAGCCGGGATTAAAGAGAAGAGAATTTTTTTTCACTCTTGGGGTCTCCAATTCTTCCCACACACAAACACAGTTAAGGACTCGGAGAAAAACCCAAAATCACCCGAGACTCTTTGCTTCAGCTCCCCCTCCCTTCTCCTGTGGCTTAATTACAGCTCTTAATTATCAGATCTCACAGGGAATTGCATCTCAGGGTTCCGTGCTGGTACCTCCAGGGCTGTGGAGAACTTGGCTGCCGCCGCTGCAAACTGCTCCTGCCCGTAGCGAGCGCTGCCCTCGCGCAGGGGCAGCCGCAGCCTCCAGTCCACGCGGTGCCCGAGGGGGTCCTGGGGGGGCTCCTGTGCCGCGGGGGTCACTCCCGGCGATGCCAACTCACCCAACTCGAGCTCCGTGTCCCCCTCCTCGGTGCGGAGCAGCTCGCTCTCTATTTCCCTGAGCGTGGACAGGGGGATGTGCAGTGAGGGGCTGGGGAGGAGCCCCGGGCCAGGCTCTGCTGGTGGCTCTGCTTTGGTCCCAGGGGTGTTTTGGGGACTTGTTTCTGTTTTCTGTTTATGGTTTCCTCTGTCCGTGCCATCCCTGTGTTCTTCTTCGTGTTCCTCTTCCTCCTGCAGAGGAGTGGGAGATGAGGGGAGAATTGTGGGATCTAATTTCATAGACTCACAGAATGGTTTGGGTTGGAAGGGACCTCTAAGATCACCATATTGCAACCCCTTGCTGTGGGCAGGGACACCTCCCACTATCCCAGGTTGCTCCAAATCCAGCCAACCATCCCAGGACACTTCCAGGGATGGGGCAATCTGTGCCAGAACCCCATCACCCTCACAGGGAAGTTTCTTCCCCATACCCAACTCCTGCCTGCCCTCTGGCAGTTTGAAGCCATCCCTCCTTGTCCCATCCCTGCAAGTTCTTGTCCTTCCCCAGCTCTCCCTGTGCCTCTCCGGGTGCTGGGAAGGGCTTTGAAGTCTCCCCAGGACCTTCTCCAAGCAGAGCTGCCTTGTCCCTCTCCGCCGTTCCCATGAAGTGCATCAGCAGAGCATCCTCTGCTCATTCCTCTGGGCCACAGGGAATCACCTGGGACACGACTGGAAGGAACCCACTGGGATCTCTGGGAATTGCTGGGGCTGGGCTGTAAACTGGAGCGAGAGCAAAGCCACGAGGAGCTGCTCTCTCAGTGCCTGCCACCTGCAGTGTGACGGTGCCAGAGGAGCTGTGGGGTGTCCCCTGGGCCGGCCAGGACCTGCCATCAGCTCTGGCACAGCACAGTGTTGTTCCCGAGGGGAAAACCATTCCCTGTGGCACAGCCCAGACCCCCCCAGACCTGCTGTGAGCCTGTCCCGGGGGGAGCTGCCCTCTGCCACCCACCTGCTGGGTCTCCATCACCCGTTGTGGCCGTTGTCGGGCGCGGTTGGGGAGCCCCTACCTGGTCCAACAACGAGCTGTCCCCGTCACCTGCCCTGCCACCCCCTGTCCTGGGTGTCCCCCCAGTCTGGACACCCCCCCCCAACCATTAATGGAGCACGTTGAGCGCTGCTCGTGCCCCAGAAGTTCTGCTCGGGGGTGTTTGATGGCTCCAACCCCAGTCCCACCACGGCCAGTTTGAAGCTTCCAAATCAAGCCTTGGTTCCCTCGCTGGTGTTGGTGTGCGGCGTGTCAGGGGCTGCCCCCGGGCTGGGCTTTCATCTGCACGGGATTCCCAAAGGGATTTCCCTGCGGGAACAGCTCTCAGCGTGGCATTTGGGGGTGGTCCTGGAAGGGATGTGTCTCAGGTCCAAAGGTGTGGGGGAGGAAGTGGAACGTGGGGAAGGAGAGAGAGGTGGGAGAAGGTGTTAAGATTTGGTTATGGTTTTATGGTTTTATGTTGAAACTGGAAATTTTATTCAACATTCATTTTATAATATTGAATTATATGTGGGTATATGAACTCAAATTAATGGCACTGCTTTGTTTTCTATTATTACTTTAAAATAGTTTATTGCTTATTTTATTATACTTATATATCAATATACATCTAAAATATAATAATATCAATATTATTAATAAAATTAGAGTTATGTTCCAGTATATCTGAACAACAGAAACTCTACGGTTTCTGCCTCTTTTTCACACAAACCCCCAGTGAATTTTCAGGTGTCTTTTGGGATGATCTCTCCATTTTGGGGGAGAATTCAACCTCGCTTTTAAAGGGTCAATTTTCAGGTGAGTTTTCCAGAGCCGGATCTCGATCCCCTGGCATGCGGCTGGAATTCCCGTGGCCATGTGGATGTGGAGCCACCTCAGGGTCACCCCTGGGAGAGGAAACATCCCCCAAAAATCACTTTCCAAAGTGATGGAGAATCCCAAAACTGAGAGGACCCCCAAACGACGGGGACTCCCCCCATGACAGAAAACACCTCAGAATAATGGGACCCCCTCCAAAATTAAGGGAATCCCCCAAAATGACAGGGAACAGCCAAAATTGTGGGATCCCCCCCCAAAATGGGCCGGAGTTCTGGCGGGGGCGGCAGTACCAGATCTTGGTCACCAGGTGGCAGCAGCGAGGGCCGTAATTAACAGCTAATAAACACAATTATTATTAATATTAATCCTATCTTTCAGTAGAACTCAACAACAGAAACTCGACAGCTTTTTCCTATTTTTCACACAAATCCCCAGTGAATTATCAGAAGAGATTTGGGCCATTCCCTCCCTTCTTTTTTGGGAGACTCAACCAGGGTGTCCTTTTTTGGGGGGTGTTTTTCCAGAGCCAGGTCCCGGTGCCCCGGAATGGGGCTGGAATTCCCGTGGCCACGTGGATGTGGAGCCACCACAGGGGTGGAAGGTCCATCCAAATATTCCCGTCCTGTCCCGGGTCGATGCTGGACTTTGGGCTTGTCCTGGGACAATTCCCGGGAATGGCCCCAGGGAGGAACCTCCGACCCTGGAATGTGGCCCAGCTCAAACATTCTGGAATTTGGGGGGATTTTCGGATTATTTGTGTGTTGTGTGGGTTTTGTGATCTCAAGGAGGGACCGTCAGCCAAGGATCTAACCCTCCTCTGAGTGCTGTAAATCAATCAATCCACCAATCCATCAATTATTCAGCAAACAATAAATAATTAAATGATTTTGGATTGTTTATAAAAGACAAAAAAGGGTTTTTCCCAAAAATGTCTCCAAAGCCTCAAGATCCCAAATTGCCCTCTCAAAAACAGCCACCCCCAAAAACCCTGGGAGGGTCTCTGGGGTTTGGGGGGGTCTGAGGACTTTGGGGGTCTCTGAGGTTATTGGGGAGGGGTTGAGGGTCCTGGAACTCTGGGGGGTTTGGGGTGTCAGGGCTGAGCTTGGGGTCCCTGGGATNCCTCTGGGATTTTTGGATCTCTGGGGTTACAGGGGGTCTGGAGGGTGATTTTTGGTGAGTGTGGGGGACAAACTCCAGGGTAAATTCGGGGAAAGTTCATCCCAGTTTCTCCCAATTCCCCTTTTCCCATTTGACTCCAGCAAAGCCAAAATCAACCAGGTTAAAACTGAGCTCGAATTTACCGAGAAAAGAGGAAAACACCAAACTTTGCTCGAACGAGACAAAACTTGGGACGTTCTCACGGGGGTCTCGGGCCTGTTTTGGGGCGTTCAGGGCTGGTTTGGGGTGGACATT
>VXAU01001268.1:8941-50066 GCA_013399695.1 Formicarius rufipectus
TTTTTAATTTCATACTGCTTGCTAAACAGTAGGAACAAAGTAGTTTGCCTTTATCCCTTCCTTCTGCACTTAGACACAAAAGCACCCTGGATGTCCGGCAGTGCTTTCCCACAGCTCCACCAGGCTGAGGAGTGTTGTGGTCCAATCAGCAGAACAACACCCACTTCCATGCATGCCCACAGGATGGCATGGCATGTGCAGTACCACGCAGTGAACACACACTATACATCAGGAAGCCGTGGTTTTAACAGTACCAGTGCCATTTTTCACTGCTTCAGTATGGTTCGGTGCATAAATGATGTTAGTACAGTGGTCCTAACTTCTTCCCTGGCAAAATCCCTGCATTTGTGAGGTAGGGCGGCTTACTGAAATAAAAGGAAAACTAGCATAAGGAAGGCTGTGAATACTCTTATTTCACAAGGAAGAGTTATATGGAGGAGTGCAAGACTCATGTTCCTACAAAACAGGGGCAGAATGGGACAAGATGAACTCTCCTGATAACAGGAGCTAAAAGAAAGGCTCTAGGTCTGCCCCTAGTGCTGGAAAGGATTCAGTGCAGGAATCAGTGCAGATATAATGTTTTCAGAGGGATTTCTACCTTTGACTTTGAAAGGCAGTCTGTTTTTGAAGACCTGTGTATAGAGAATTAATATTCCAAAGATGTTATTTAATTCTCAAAATTTTCAAACAATTGTGGTTTTTTGAGAGTATGAATGCTATTAACCCATAGGTTAATTGATTATGTTTAAATAATATATTACATCATTTCCCTCAAAGGCACTTTAAGATTTATATTGGATTAAATATACAAGGAAGACTTTAGTTTGTAATTTGCCTCATCAAGAAATAGATGAAATAGAAAGGTGTTCTTGCTGTGGTGCCCTTCACCTACCCATGAAAAGTTAATCTGTAGAGTTCTCAAAATTATCATGCAATAAAACTTTGAGATATTGAGAACTTGAGAATAAAGGAAAAATTCATTCTCTTGGAAAGCTCTAGCTTTATGTATTAATTATCTCATGATACCTTTTAGTAGAGCAAATAGAAAAGTGTACAGCATGTCAGTGCAAGTTAGAGGAGAGGCAGTGAAAGTTTGGCTTATCTTGAAAAAAGAAGCTGTAAGTGATTTTGTTCCTTTGATCTGGAGACAGATCTTTCATAAAGATAAGAATTGGGAGAAATGCATCTTCCTTTAAGATTCTTATCCTCCACAATTTCTGCATCCTTTTTTCTTCCACACTTAGCTCTTGAGGGGCCAACACAGTATGTGTGCATAGAGCCTGATTACTTGCCTATTTTACTTCTTCCCTTGGACTAGATAAACAAACAAACCAGTCCTCAGTTTGACGTTATTTTTTGGGTGACAAGTCCAAGAACAGGTGTACAATAGGTGTTTCTCTCAAAGAGATGATGTCCTCGCTCCTGTGCTGGAATAAATAAGACATTATGAACTTGCTCTTGCTAAGGGGTAACAAACCCAGGTAGCTCTGCATCTGGATAGAAGCCTTTGGGCTCCCACTATATTGTTAACCTTCCCTTCCTGCAGCATAAAGCCAGAAGGTAGTTCAATTTTTTTTCCCCATCCTCTGTGCAAATCATTAGGGACCCATCTCCCCAAATCCTCTCTTATTTCCAGTGGTTTGATTTCCCTACTCTCCAGGCTGCAATCTGATCTGCAGCCAATAAACAGTTGCTATGACCTAGGTCACCCAGATGCCCAAGTGCTCCTGTTCACTGTGTGGAAGCCAAAAGGCATTATTTCCACTAAGGTGCAGTTCATCTGAGCTTTTTTTGGAAGGGAATTACGGTCAAGACATACACCCACAAGTTCAGTCAATGATAGTAACTCACATAAAGTCCAAATTGCTCACAGGATAAGCTCCTCCCTTGCTAATGACTCCATGGACATCTGGACCAGAGGGTCGAGGGCCACTTCTCCATTCTAGTCACCTGAAGGAATTATTTGGCATCAGCAGGACTATCTCAAACTCACACTTCAACCAAGACTTGAAGAGTTCAACCATGAAAAATTTTTAAATATGTTCCAAGATCAAAATGAGACAAATGATATTCTGTCTCTGCCAGAGGATAAGATTTATTTATTTTCTAATCAATTTTATCACCCTCCCATTGTCATTAGAAAGATTATGAATATTGTCCTACAGATCGATCTTCACTTTGCTGACTCCATTATTGCAAAGAACTAGTGCCAGTTTCCCTTAAACTATACCTTTACAACTTCTTACTCTATTAGTTTTTTTATTCTCATCTGTTCTCAAAACTTTTCTAACTGTGAAGCTGTGAGAGGTAATTTCATGATCTATGTGCAGTGGAGGTATGTTTGCATACCCTTAGAGTTTAGACCTAGTATAGAACTTTTCTTGGCATTTGATTGCCCTAAAAATAATATCTAGAGTCTCCTAGTGTACTGCAGGATCTTTGGACCTGCACCCATCACTGTTCCATCATCTTTAAAAAAAACATAAAAAAATTATTGAGGGGAAGGATAAAATATCTGAACTTATCTGATAAAATAGGTTGCATTGTGCATATTTTCAGTTTCTGATCCTCAAGATAGTTTCTTGCCTACTAGTTATGTCAGGGTAATCACCATATCTTGGTGCAGTTAAGATCCTGAAAAGTTATTACTTATTTGCAGGGATTACTAGTTTATTACTCCTCAGTAAAAATTAATCTGTTGATCAAGTAGTGCATTCATTTCCCTCTTGTAAAATATTTTATTAATATATATTAAAAACCTACAAAATAAAGCATACAGACCTCTCATTTATTTTTAGGTATGAGCAAATATTATCTGTGTTGGAGGCAAAATCTGAGGTCCACAAACAGGCAATACTACCACTGATGTACAAGGAAATGGGAATAAATAGTAAACAAAGAAAAATGTCATAATTAACAGCAATAATTATAAATTGCATGGTCAAAACTTTGCAAAACTGCAGGTTTGTTTAGGGATTAATTTATCATCATAAAGGACATGGGACCCAAAAGGATATTTGGAGTTTACATCAAACATCCTCTGCATTTCAGCACTGTTTAGACTGGTGATGGGAAGAGGGGAGGTCACACTCCCAAACTCAGTCTTAAGCTCATTCCAACACACAAAAATGTTATTCACAGCAGAAGCAAAACAAACTAACACCCCCCCACCAACCAACCAACCAACCAAAAGGTTAGGAACTCTATGCTGTCGATTTTTTGGTTTGTAAGAATTTCTTAATTGGGTTTTTCTCCCTCTGAAGTTCCTTTCTCATATTGTTTTTCTGTTTTCTGTTGTGACTGCAAAGATTCCTCTCACTGTTAAATCTAAACATAAGAATCAACTTTAGTGCATAAGACTAAAGACTAAGACAGAGGACTTTATCTCATGAGGTAAGTCTCCTCAGTCACCACCTTTTAAAATTTTAATTTCTTCTTTTCAGTTGCCTCGTGATTGTTTATAGTGAACACCCTGTTCCACAGACAAAAACACCGAAAACTTCTCAACATTGAAAACTACTGTAAGGTTGGAATGAGTAGATGCATTTTCATTTGAAAATTTTCATTTGAGCCTTGTTAGGAAGATCCCTGTTTGGGCTTTCTGTAACCAGAGGAAGCACCTATCAATGTGGATTCACTGCCCGTGGATTTAATGAGAAAAATCAATGTGAAGTTCAAACCTTCTTGAGCTGGCAGCACACACACATTGTGTGTGTTTTAGATAAACCTGATGCTCACTTGGCAGGACAAATTTCTGAGAGTATAAAAGCCCTGTTGTCTCTCCTTGGCAATATGCAAAATAGGAGCGTGCTTGCTTGACAATAAAACATTGTCCTTAATATAAACCCCTTTTCATAGTTCACGAGGCTAAGCTTAATTAAAAGGAGAATTGTGGATGGTCTCCTTTCATTTGGCAGTAAACAGGCTCCTTCACCCCATACAAAGCTAATGGTGGTAAACCAGCTAATATGCTACTCTGTATGAGAATAGCGTACTGTGGGATATACTGCTAGAAGGAAACAGCATTACTATTCAGTAAATTGAGTTATAATTTATGAGAACCTCACTGGCCTGCTCCTGCAGTGAGCTGGAAGGCAAGAGGTATCACTACTCTGCTGCTAAGACTCCCTGAATTCTGAAGTACAGATCTCCAGTTATTGCTCCAATCAGACAACACACAGTTTGGTGAAGCTGATCCTTGCTTTCCCATTTAAAGCAGCAAGTAACAGGTATCACATATTCCTGAAGCATGGAAAGAATAGAACCCACCCAGTGTCAGCAGCACAAAAAGAAAACTGAGACGGTTCTTGTCATCTCCATGGACTCACTCATAAAAATTATCACTCTATCTTTTCAAATTGTCCTCAAAATTGGCAACGCAAAGTGAGGACCTGCAAAATGGAACATGTTACAACAGCTATGGACACGGCCAAATTGCAGCCTTGAATGCCCTCAGGGGGCCCTGTTTTGAACTGTGTCTTGGTACATGAAATCACACAACCCTTTGTTTGGTTTGGAGTTTACCCTACAAACACCAGCATGCTCAGGCTTATTTCTGCATAGAATGATATATGAGAAAGGACTCATGCAGCCTTGTGGGCTCACATTAATTTTTTTGTAAGGTTCATGAGGAAAAGGCATTTGATAATAACATATGCAGCTTTCATCAAGAACTGATAGTATGAATTCATCCTGTATAAGGAATTTTACAGGATGATGCAGCTGGATGGATTTTGCTGGACTAAGTGATTCAATGTAATAACACTGGTGATTTCAATCTCAGTAGAAAGAGCTCTAACATGATTAATTTGTGACACATCAAGCCCGAGGCTTAACCTCAGCAGTTGGTGTTGACTGGCTGTTGTGGTTTAACCCCAATCAGCAGCCAAGTACCATGAAGCTGCTTGCTCACTCCTCCACCAACAGGACCAGAGAGAGAATTGGAAGTGCAAAAGCTGGAAAAGGTTTGAAGTAGAGACAGTTTTGTAGGGAAAGCAAAAGCCATGCATGCAAGCAAAGCAAAACAAGGAATTAATTCACTGCTTCCCATGGGCAAGCAGGTGTTCAGCCATCTCCAGGACAGAAGGGTCCCATCACATGTAACAGTTATGAGGAGAGACAAATACCATCACTCCAAACGTTCCACTCCTTCCTCCTTCTTCCCCTCACTCTATACATAGAGCAGGATGTCATATAGTCTGGAATATTCCTTAGGTCAGTTGGTGTCAGCTGTCCCGGCTATGTCTCCTCCCAGTTTCCCAGGTGCTCCCAGCCTCCTTCCCAGTGATGGCGAGAAAAGGCCTTGGCTCTGAGTAAGCACTGGTCAGCAATAACAAAAACATCTCTACATTATGAATCCTGTGTTTATCACAAATCCAAAACACAGCCCCATACAAGCCACTGTGAAGAAAATTAACTCTACCCCAGTGAAAACCAGCACACTGACAAATATATTTAGTGATATGGACAAATGATCTGTTGCGTCACAGAGTCTTTACTTCTGCTTTTTCAGGTCATATCAGAAATTGATTTTTATATCTATAAACTCTACTTTTAAAATAGTTTGCTTATCATTTATTGTTCTGACTGAATCTTCCAAAGACTTAAAAAGCTGTACTCCTAACTTCCAGACTAAATTCATCTGAAACCAGATGAGGCTTTTCCATTTTTAATTTTTTTAATTCAGCCAATATTATGCTTTAGCTAGTTCTTGTCCTTTGTTGGTGCTTAATTTGCTATGGTATTTGTAGTTCTCAAGTTGTACCTCAGCTTCTGTTCTTCAGCTCCAAGGAAAAAGCTTTTATTGATTCTTTCTCCATCTGACTGTGGAGAAATGTAGCACCAACACCAGCTTGGGGCTATGGGACATCCCTTGCAAAGAATGAGAAAACTCCCATTACTTTTCACTCCTTCAATTGGAGATTGCCCCTGGGGATTAGGAGTGAATAAGTAGAGTAAACTTGACCCTCTTGACAAACATACATCTCTACTGCCAAAAATCATTCCCAAGCTCTTTAGGAACAGTGCATCTGCTACAAGGTCCAACAAGAAGCATGCTGGTAAGCTTTATAAAAACAACTCCCAGGTTTTGTTTATCAGCAATAATGCTGCTTTTCAAAGTGCTTGGCAGCGAAGCTGCAAGTTAGATCTTGCAGAGGTTTAATCCCTTCTAACCTTTTCTGGCAGATTTTTCTCTTCAGGAGGGATTGACTGGACCATCTAACTGCCACAAACAGGAGACATGGTGATTAAAAAAAAAAATAGCATCTTCCAGAATTATAGCCATTTTGTAACCACTGGACTTTGTATAGGATCTAGGGTCTGAGCTGGAACTGCTGCTCCCACTCAAAGAACTGCTTGCTCAGCAACAGCTGCTTTCATTTTAAGAGATTTTGGCAGTTTCCTGAGCAAGCACCAGAGGAATCTCTGTGGTGGCAGTCATTACTGTACTGCATGTTTGTGTCATCCATGGGATGCAGAGGCATTTCTCCTTGGGCAGCACGGAGTTAACTTGCCTCCTGTTCCCCGTCTTGGGAATAAGAGCTGGGATGGCAGCCCATAGTAGGAGGGCCTGGATTGAATTTGCCAGTGAAGAGGAGTGACAACATTTTTGTGTGAGAAAGATGCTTGCCAAGAAATAGAGAGTAAGTAACATGGGAGAAAGGAAGTAACTCATCAGTGTTCAGGACAGAACAACAGCAGTTTCAGGATCCAGGTACACATCAGACTCTTGGACAGATCTTTCTCTACCTAGGTCACTCACCAGAGAAAGAAATCAGAAGCAGGAAGGCAGATGCCTTCATAAGCATGGGAAAACTGCCAGAACCTCATAAGCATCCGGTTTCCTACCAATACAGGCTAACTAAATACCACTACACAACTTGTAGAGAGGAAGAGGCTGAGGCTGTAGGAAACTTTTAAACACAGGACTAGTTTTCTACCAGCATGAGCCACATTGGGACAGGAACATGTGGGTAGGGGAAAAGAGAAGGGCAGCAGTAGCTGGAGTTATCGTTGCTCTGGAACGCTGGAGGACCTCATGCTGGGACTTGAAACACTAAAGAAAAGGTGCTGAAAACTAAAGCTGCTTGGCTTGTGTTTTCCAAAGGCAAAATACAGTTGGGTAGAAAGAAGTGAGGCACACCACTGCTTCAGAACTTACAATTATTCATTGAATAAGATCTTACAAAAGGGGAAAAAAACAAAAACAAAAACAACAAAAAAAACAACCCAAAAGCCAAAAACTTTTGGGATGCAAAGACTTGTTTTCTTTTGCTTTTAACCAACCATTTGAAAACATTGCAACATGACTAATTCTGCAAAAATGTTTTCCTGACCACAGTGTCTTGCATGCAGACAAACACAAGTATTATGCCAATTCCTGGAAGAATGAACGTCAGTAGCTTCTTTTAATATTGGAGCACGTGTCTGTTGGTATTGTTTTTCTCTTTTTTTATCTCCCTAATTTTGGGGTTTACATTTTTTGTCATTGTTCTTGTTTGTAGGCTCTTTGTTTAAGTAAGTACAATAGGTTATTTTTTCCTCTTTGTGTTTATTTTTGTTTGGCTCTTTAGATTTTTTTCGCCTGTGCAAGTAAAATTGCCCTTAACAATATCTCTCCTGCTGTTTCAGCCTGATCAGCTTCCACTGGGTCATTGTCATGCTACTGTTTTAAACAATTTGCTTGTTTGTAGGTAGCTAATTAGTTCTTTGCTCTCATCACAAAGAAGCTTTTGAGGTCTGGGCTGTAACTCCTTTTTTTTTTTTAGTGAGATATACCACTGTGTATTTGAGAAATTTCTCCAGATATGATGAAAGATGAGAATCTGACTTGCTTTCCTGGGTAAATTTCTCAGGCATTGTTTTATATTTTGGTGGTACTGAGCCAAGGAAGCAATTGGGCATGTACTTATAGGCCTTTGAACTCACTGAGATTTATTACTGTCTTGAAAATAGGCATGCTTGAGCAAGTGCCCTCCCAAACAGGAACTTTATTAATGTTACTGTAGTGCATGCCTGAACTGAGAAGCTTTAGAAAGTAAAGGCTCCTAGGTTAAAGCTGCAGAATCAATGCACAAGCAGTAAAGTACCTTAATCTGTCCAATGAAGGTTCTCACTGCTATTACATCTGTAACTTAATTTGAGCACACCTATGGACAAGTCTTCAAGCTGTGCTTGTGACACTGTACAGCTTTGAACAGAGAGTCCCATTTATCAGTCCCTTTCTGTAATCCACAGTCTAATGTAGATTAGATTATAATATAATCCCCATTCCTGGAAGGGTTCAAACCAGGTTGGATGGGGCTCTGGGCAGCCTGCTCTAGTGAAAGGTGTCTCTGCCCATGGTAGCTGGGTTGGAATTACACGGTCTTTAAGGTCCCTTCCAACCCAGGCCATTTTATGATTCTATGATAATGTAATTTGAACATTTCTTGATGCAATTAATTCAGATTATATAATGTTTCATGTGTACAGTAAGCAAAAATTCACTAACTTCAAGAATTACAAAAACTGGACTGAAGAAAAGTGTAGATGACTAGTGAGATACATGGAAGACACAGAAATGTTTGAAGATGTGACAAAAAGAGAAAGGAATCTATGGAAAGGTGCTTTTGAATCACAATGATGTAGGTGAAAGAATGGACTGGGATGGTGTAGAGCCTGAAAAATTTTTATCTCCTGTCAATTTGTAGAACCAATTACTAGCTGAAGCATTGAGATGCTTTAAATTAGCTGTGCTATGAGTGTAAACTGTAATTTTTCTATGTTAGTAAGTGTATTCTATTTGTGTATTGAAATACTTAATTGTATGATGCAGTCTTGTGAAAAGGGTATGAGCAGCTAGGATCCTAACAATATTCTTATTGGTTGTCTGAAAACCTGATATATTTTTTTTTTCTTTGTGCTAAATTCTCCCCCTTCCTCTCCTCCCCCTCCCTCAAAAAAAAAAAGGCTTAATTAAATCAAAAGCATCTCTCTGAAGAGCATCTCCTTTGATCTCCTCCTTCGTTTGATACTCTCTCTGCTGACAGGCTGTGATACTCTGCTAGAAATACTTTGTGCTTTCCTCCACAGGGATAACAATTGCTCTTCAGGCATTTTCTTGGCCTAGGGTTTGGGAGCTCTTGAAAAGGGCAAATGTCTTCATCCAACCTGTAAATGTGAGTGCAGGACTCCACCTGGAACTAAACAGTGACATACAGAACGTCACAACAGTTTATTCCCAGGAAGTTCCTAATGACATGGCAGTAATCTCACAATGACTAATCAAGATTTTCTTCATTTCCCTTCAGCAATCGTACCTGATAAATTAGTGTGTGTGTGGGGGGGAGTAAAATAAAACTGGGAGAAGCTCTGATTTAAAATATCTGATGGGTGATGATCTTCTGCTTTCCTGAGGTATAGTGTGCAATTCTTCTCCATAAATTCTAGTACCCTGGATAACAAAAGCAGAGTGGTTATGACTCCTTCCTTATTGATTTCAGAATACTGGCCTTAACATTAGCTTAACTTAAACCTGGCATAACTTTGATGTCTGGGGTGCAGCCCTACTATCAAACATAAGGTTGATTGTTTTAATAAAAAATGGATGTGTATTACCAGGATTAGGTAAAATGTGGAGTTACTATTTTCAGAGTAAGAAAAAATAAACAGTGATGGATTCCGAGGGTTCCCAGCTGAAGCAGCCCCTCTCCTGTGCCTAGCCCAGCACATGGTATGCAGGACTAAGCATATGCACAGCCCCATGCAGGGCGCTGTCTCTCACCAACTTTTTCTGTCAAGAGCAAATATTTACACTGCAGTAAAGACAGGGAGCTACTGGATTCAGCTGAGGGCCAGAAAGGTGATGAGGGGTCTGGAGCATCTCTATGAGGAGAGACTGAGGGAGCTGGGCCTGTTTAGAGTAGAGAAGACTAGGAGGGGTATAAATATCTCAAAGGTGAGTGCCAAGAGGTTGGAGGCGGACTCTTCAGTGGTGTCCAGTGACAGGATGAGGAGCAATGGCCATGAACTAAAACACAAGAAGCTTCACCTCAACACGAGGAAGAATTAGAGCGGCAGCGCACCGGGGCAAGCAGCCCAGGGAAGTCTTGGAGCCTCCCTCTCTGGAAACGCTCAAACCCACCTGGACACATTCCTGCGTAACCTGCTGCAGGTGACCCTGCCTTGTCAGGAGGGTCGGACCACATGCTCCGCAGAGCTGGCTCCAGCCTAGCGCGCCCCAGGGCTCATCCTCAGGCCACACCCGCAGCGCCGGGACACTCCGGCCGCGCTGCCCCTGCGGGCGGGGCGGGGCGGGGCGGCAGTGACGGCGGCGGGCGGGGCCACAGCCGCCTCGGCGGGGCAGTGCGGAGCGGCGGCGCCCCGGGCAGATGATGGCGATACGCGAGCTGAAAGTCTGTCTGCTTGGAGTGAGTACGAGAGCTCGCTTCCCCCTTTCTCGCCTCCTTCCCTCTGCCGCGCCGCAGGTGGGGGCTGCGGGCGGCGGGCTGCTCGCTAAGCCGCGGAGCGCTCCCAGCCCTGCTCTCCCTCCTGCCGGCGGCCGCCGCGGACCGGGGGGGCTCAGCCGCGCTAAATTCTTCCACACCGAAACTTGGCAGCCTCGCACCGGCCTCCGCGGGCCGGGGGGAGGCTTTGGTGGTGGGTTTTTGTGTGTTTCTGCCTTGNTCCCTCTCTGGAAACGCTCAAACCCACCTGGACACATTCCTGCGTAACCTGCTGCAGGTGACCCTGCCTTGTCAGGAGGGTCGGACCACATGCTCCGCAGAGCTGGCTCCAGCCTAGCGCGCCCCAGGGCTCATCCTCAGGGCACACCCGCAGCGCCGGGACACTCCGGCCGCGCTGCCCCTGCGGGCGGGGCGGGGCGGGGCGGCAGTGACGGCGGCGGGCGGGGCCACAGCCGCCTCGGCGGGGCAGTGCGGAGCGGCGGCGCCCCGGGCAGATGATGGCGATACGCGAGCTGAAAGTCTGTCTGCTTGGAGTGAGTACGAGAGCTCGCTTCCCCCTTTCTCGCCTCCTTCCCTCTGCCGCGCCGCAGGTGGGGGCTGCGGGCGGCGGGCTGCTCGCTAAGCCGCGGAGCGCTCCCAGCCCTGCTCTCCCTCCTGCCGGCGGCCGCCGCGGACCGGGGGGGCTCAGCCGCGCTAAATTCTTCCACACCGAAACTTGGCAGCCTCGCACCGGCCTCCGCGGGCCGGGGGGAGGCTTTGGTGGTGGGTTTTTGTGTGTTTCTGCCTTGTTTCTCAACTTTTTGTAAGTGAGGAGGGCGTCGCGGAGGGGGACGGGTGTCCTTTGGGGGCCCTCCCCGGTTGCGCAGGGCCGTCTCCCCCGCGGCGGGTTCCCCTGCGGTGCCAGAACGCCGGCGGTGCCCAGGAGGGTTTCCCTGCCCTCCATCCCCACGGGCAGGGGGGCTCTGGGGTTTTGTTACAGGCGGCTGTGGCGGGGAACCACTCGGGGAAGAGCAGCTGCGCTGCCGCCCCGGGACACTTTCGGGTGGCTCCTCCGGAGCTCGGTCCCATCCCAGTCAGTGCTTTGTTTAGTTACTTGCCGGGGTTTATCCAGAGCTGCTTTAACTTGGCTCCTTACAGGAACGTCCTTTCTGCCATTCTTTTTCTTCTTCTCTCTTTTTTTTTTTTTTCTCTTTTGGCGAACCCGTGCGTGCGTTTCACATCTGGAGCAACAATGTGCTTAGCTCTGCAGTTTGGCTGCGCCTGCCCCCTCTCTGCCCGGCACCCAGGGAGATCAGCGGCAAAATGCACCTACCCAGTTGGGACAGGCACCTCCGGAGAGCAGAGTCACTTCTCTTGGCAGTAACTATAGCAGAGCATCGCCGCTCAGTTCTTTTTTAAAGTCAAACACCTCAAAGTAGTGGTCGAGTAAGGCTGCTTTTAGGCCTGTATCTCCCTAGGCATTCAGAGAAGATGCACGAATGAAGGCGTTTTAGTGTGAATTCTCCTTCAAGTGCCGTACAAGTGAGTTGTAAATTTGAAAAACAAACAGACACCTCAGTTCTCTCTAATTTGTGTTGATGATTAGCTCAGCAGGAGTGGGTACCTTGCCCTCGAGTAAGTGCCAGGATGTGGTGCCAGGGCACTGGAAAGTTCAACCCAAAGTATTTGGCAGTGGCCATTCCCTCTTTCTCGGTTAGAAATCCTGCCTTCAGCTTTTGAAATGGCATAGTGTCAAAAATCAGTGTGTGGTTTACACAAACACGAGGAGTCTGTGGTAGAATATGTGGATATGTCTTTATTTATTTTCATCCTTAGCAGGAAATGTTGTAATTTTATAGAGATTAAGTGTCTTGTGGGTTGAGATTCCTTATGCCCACTTTTTACTGCTGTTTTGTAACAGTAAAATACACTGGAGGTTTTGTAAATCAATTATTTACTTATTTTAGGACAGGAAAAGAAACCTAAAATGCAGCTCTGTGTTACTGGGAGTATGCAATTACACTGTAGATTCATTAAAATGATAGGGTGGCAGGGGTAACACTTAGGAAGATGTGCCTGTAGTTATAGCCAGTAGGTAGTGAGATGTTCCTTCCTGGGCATAACAATAGGGGCATAATCCTAGAAAACCATCTACTTCTGATCACAGACATCTCATTTACCATGGGAATTGACACTGTTTGCCCGAAAGAGAGGAATCCTTCAGGTGATAAATACCCTCAAGAAGTTCAGACAGATTTTCAGAGCAGGGAAACTCCATACCTGTACACGTAAACAAATGCATATGTTAATCTCCTGATTTGCTTGAAAGCTAGATGGCGACTCATATTTTTGGATCTACCAAAAGAAATCTTGACAGTTGTTTTTTTCAGTAGGTCCTGGACTTGGTAGGTTAATCTGCACTGTATCTAGTAGATCCATAATAATCAGTCAAGTCTGGCATGTCCAAGTCCCAAGACCACTTGTTACCCTTATTAGGAATAGGAACTAAATAGGTTTGTAAGCCTGTATCCCTTTCCACTTCTGAACAAAGCCTTGGGCTGCACGTCAGGATCACTGATGGTCTCTGCCCCCGAGCTGTGCAGAGGGCCTGGGCTTGGGCTGTTTCTGCCAGTTCAGAATTCCCCAATGGGGAAAAATTGCAGCTGGTGCAAAATTTCAAAGCCAGCCTCTCCACAAGTTCTGAAGGCCCATTTGACTATTGAGGGTCTGGTTGGGAAGATGAAGGGCAATAGAGAAACCAGAGCTGTGGTCCTTGTTGCTGACCCTATAAGCTAGTGGTACTGCAGGGCCAGCATGTGGCCCAGAGCCACCGCAGGAAAGATGGGGAGTAAGTTGTCAGCTCCTGAATGTTAACCCCACATTGCCAGGGGGGAGCCTGGCCTTTAATTTTTAGCATAAATCTAACAAAATGGGGATTTGGGTATCTGCGTTTCACTTCCTCCTCCTCCGGAGTATCTTGGGGATCTTAAAACTCTCTGAGTGTTGTGGGAGTGATTTGGAGCAGCCTGGACTAGTGTACCAGATGCGAGATTTGTAGATGTTGAAGGAGATACCAGCCAGAGAAGGGCAGAGAGGAAATCTGGGGCAGTGCAAGGGTAGTTGTGAGTCAGTTTGGAAGGCAGGCTTTGTAGGTGGCGGGGCTCTGTGATGGTTCCAGCTTGCCGGTGGGCTCGCAGGAGCAGGATGCCTGCCTAAGTGTTCACAGCCTTAGATGTGAGAGCTGTGGAGATGCAGTTTAATAGCACTCTTCAGTATGTTGCCGTGCAAGTGTCCTCAAGCCTGCTCCCAAACTACTTCCTCTGGTAAATTACTGCTGCTGGGCAATTATCTGCATGTGGAAGGTGTTCATCTTCCTAAGTGTGAACACCTGAGTTCTGCTCCAAGTCCTGTCTTGTCACTCCGGACTCTTCCTGGTCTCTCAGTCCGATCTTGTTTGTTCACAGCAGTTGTCCCTGCTTGTGGAGCTGAGCAAGTTTTAGCTGCAGCTCAGTCTGTGCAGTGAAGTGAAGTGCAGCTCGCATTTGCCTTGGTGTTGCTGTGTGGGCACCTTGTTGAGGGGATGGAGGAGAGTGGCTTAGTGTGGCTGGTTTGTTGCAGAGCTGTGCTTCAGTTCTGAAATGTGACCAGTGTGCAGCTGCCAGTTTCCGAATCTGGCTGTGGCTGCTGAGTGCCCTGTGCCTTAGCTCCCAACGTTTTCTTCATGTGGGCTGGAGGAGCGATTTACAACTCTCTGCCAAGTCCTGACATAATTGCGTGTGGCAACTGCAGAAGAGATTGCCAGGTTTAAGACTAAGGCAAAGTTTCTTGTCTTTGTCACTTCCTGAGGAAACTTTGACAGCTCTTCAGAGACTTTGGGAAGTGGCTTGCTAACTACCACCTACAGTGACCTCCCTTACTCCTTTCCTTTTGTTCTTGTTTATTACATTTTTGTGTTGTGACTGTTCATCATGGGACCAAAGGAATTGGGATGGGAAGAGGCTCAGAGGTCATCCCTTGTCCCTAAAACCCCTTTCATAGCTTTCCTAACATATGTTTAACTCCTGTCTTTAAAAACTCAGTACCTTCTCCCTGGGGTTATGTCCCAGAGCTTAACTGGTCTTACTATAGAAGGTTTTCCCCAAACATAGTGCTTTACATATTTCCTTGCCTGAGTCTTCATTTCTTCACTCTTCTGTTTGTGTTTCCATTTTCTTGGTCATAAGAAGTAACTTGCTGGCATGTACTCTCTTAGCATGAAAATACTATTTGAAGTTGGTAAGCATACATTTCTAAAAGGAGTGATATTTTCTCTGTGGACAAGGAGGTTTTCTCAGCAATTTCCCTGCAACTGAATCCCATTTGCTAGGTGTGGAGAGCTGTCTATTGCCTTTGAGGATATTGTGTACTGCTGTGTGGGCATCTGCATGTGCAGGCTGTGGAATTGAGCTCAGAATTCTTTGACATTCAAAGTAATTTGGAATGTGATAATAGTTTTCTTAAAGAGAAGATCTCTGGTTTTCATATCTTCAGTCAAGATAATGTAAGGCTCTGCATTGTGCTGAATGGAGAACAAATTCCTGGATGGGTTGTACCAGTTAAGGGCCTTTCTTCCCACTAGGTATGTGCAAAGTGGCCTCCACGTAGAGATGAGCATCCTGCTGAAGACAGTAACACTACACAGTGCAGAAGCCTTGTGTGCATCAACAACTGCAGTGATGTAGCCTAAAACAGAACAAGGGGGACTAAAGCAGAGAAGATAACAAAAGCAGTTGTGAAAAGAAGTAAATTGTACTCATGAAGTGAGTTTACATCTTCTAAAATTTTGTCCAGAAAATAGCAATCCAAGAGGAAAACAGACTGACAAGAGATTATTTCCCCCCCACCTTGTGTTAATGGTTTATCATCATCTTCTCAGTCACTCATTTTATTACATAAACAAGTAGCTGTATCATGAGAGAAATTTTTGAATCATGACTACATGGCGGTCTGTCTTATGGAGTCACTGGTTTGAAGTGTCCATCATTGCAGCCTTTCTGTTAAAGGAGCTCTCATCTCTCTCTTTCCTAGCCACTTATGTTTTTGCATTGTAGTGAAATATCAAATCCCGGGTAAGACTGAACAGGGATTTTTAAGTCCATGGGGAACTGAAAGACGGACAGACACACTGCTGATGGCATATACATCAATTTCTTGAGAAATAGTTATCTTGATATTTTCCCCTGGTGAAGAATAGTCCCAAATTTGCACTTAATGTGTGCACATAGTGCTTCCATATTCCACTGCCCTGCTTTGCCAGTGAAAAGAACTGTCTGCCAGGTTACTGAAGGAGTCTGGGACTGGCGATTTTTTTGTTTGTTTGTTTGTTTTGGTTTGGTTTTGGTTGTTTGTTTTTTGGTTTTTTTTAATGCATCAAGTGAGAAGTGCCTGTTCTCGCCTGCCAATAAAGAAGTCTCTTCAGAAGCCTAAAGCTGCCTTTTCATATTAATTTAGGAGATATCTAAATGGCTACAGTGAGATGTTTTGCAATACATACATAGAGTATGTAGATAAGCAATTCCTCAGAATTAACAGCATTCAGGATTTTACACTGACCTTGGTCCTGTTGGTTTCCTGACATAGCTACAAAACTTTATTTACTAGTATCTTCCCAAGGTTTTCTATGGGATAACCTAGAAGAGTAGACTGTGTTTTAACTGAAGCATCCTTCTAGGAAAAGATGAGTCTGGATGCCACACTCTGCTTTTTGTTTTCAACAGCGCAACCAAGCTGGATTTCTGAAGCAGCAGAAGGTGGAACTTGAAGCAGGTTTTACTTGAAGAAGCAAAGCCTCAGAAGGGGAAATTGTTACCACTAATCGACTGGGCAGCAAAAGAATACCCCATAGCTGGTGCCTGTTGGTGCACATGATCAGCTCCCGTGCACGATAACCAGCTCTGGGCTCCCTTTCCCTGCTTGTAGCTTGCTTATTGAATGAGTCCATGCAGTGACCATCACTCAGAAACCATATGCAGGTTGTAGTTTTACTGTCTCTCAAATTCTGTTTATTTCTTTTGTTTATAGTGTTGCCAGTTGGGTTGGGTTTCTTTTTTGGGTTTCCCCAATACCTTGCTTTAATCCCTCTTTTTGATTTCTGGCTGAAAAATTGTGAAACTTCTTGTTTTGCAGTAATTCTGAGGAAAAAAAAAAGTATTTTTCTTTCTAACAAAATAAGGAAGTTGAGTTGGTAATAAACTCCATTTTTTTTCACATAGTTGAATGCAGTTTTAGCCCTACTCAGTGAAGTAGTGTTCTGGCAGATTATATGAAGCAACCAGAAACCCTGCACTTGAGCAGTGTGTGGAGGAAAGAAAACCCCTCTCATTTCATCAGATGGTTCCTTTTAACTGGCTGAAATCAACCCGTATTAAGGGCTATTTTTAATTTACATTTAAAGTATGGGTTTTGAGACTCTGGTTGATTGTATGACTTGCTTCTGAGGTGATAATTTGATTTATTGATGGTGTGTGTTGCAGTTACAGTGCAGTTGAACTAGCAATGGCCTCTTGAGTCTGCAGTGCTTTTGCTTGTGTTAGTGTTTCTAAATTATAGTGCTGGTAAATTTTACTTGTGTCTGAGCTGGGTGCTATGTGGGTCCTGCAGTCTGCAAGTGGATGGGCTGGATAGAGATATCCTTGCCATATTCTTTCTAAACTATCTCAAGCTAATTCCTTCTTGAGAGAAGCATTTACAGGGAGGCCGGAGGCTCCTTCAGCTGTATTTGAATACCCACCTTTTCCTTCCCCATTGCTCCTTCTTGCAAATGACATTTGCCCAGTCTTCAGTGCTGTTAGATTCTCCAGGGACTGCTGTTGGTCATGGATTTCCTGACCATGTCTCTGTTCAGATGAGATCAGGACAAGGCACTATTTTTTTACTTTCCTGCACTGCGTTTCTCTGTGGAAGGCAGAGGGGCATCTTGAAGTGAACGCTGCTGGCTTTAGCAGGTTTGCACTGTTACAGAATGATAGAAATGTTTGAATTGGAAGAGACCTTGAAGATCACCTGGTTCCAACCCTGCTGTCACAAGCAGGATCACCTCCCACTACAGCAGGTTGCTTTTGCCCCCACCTTCTCTGCTGTTCAGGTGCTGCCTCATAGAACTGAGTGCAGGACAAGTTGTTTTCTCCTCAGTTCGGTGTCTTGTCAACAACCTCTGCTGTTGGAGAGACTGTGTTTGGGACTGTAGTCTGACTGCCTTGCCATCATCTCCACCTCCATCCAAAGGTCTGGGGCTTCCTCTGCTCAAGTTTTTCTCAAGTTTCTTCTTGGGCCAGTTGAATGCCCAAAACATGGATAGATACCTAGAGGTACTTCCCAAGAGGGTTGGGAGAGGAGGTGGGAAACTGGGTAGAGATCATCCACCCACAGTCTCCCTACAGGTCCTACCTCCATCCAGTGCTACTCACACTGTGGTGGCAGATCATCCTGCCAGTGAGTTGGACCATCCCACACTATTTGGAGAGGACAGAGCAAGCCTTCAGTGCTTTGCTCTTTTTTGGTGCTTGTCACATCCCATGCTGTCTCCTAATTCTAGGCAATACTACCCCTCACCAGAAGCTGTCTGGATCTGCCGTGGGACATGTGCTTCCAAAGTAAACAAAAATATGTTTTTATGGAGATGTTTTTCTTCTCATTGCATACCTTGTAGAGGCTGGATAGTGGTGTAAGGGTCAAGGTGAAAGGAAGTTTTTTAAATCCCGTCTCAACTTGTAAGATGCCAGGAAAGGGACACGTTTCAGTTTTCTTCTGAAACATCTTGTACACCCTTTCTGTGAATGCTTGCTGTTTTGCACACCACTGCCAAAAGACAAATCCAAGCTTTTAGAGAGCCGCCAGCAGAGGTGGATGAGAGGCTGACTTGGAGCACAGCCTTGTGTAAGCAAATGCCAGTGGTTTGATTTACAGTCTCTAGCCTTGCAGGATTGCCTGAGAAAACACAGCAACAGCAGTGGAACAAGTGTTTTTTATTCTTGCCTGGATATTTTTAAACATAAATGCTAGTTAGTGCATGGTTTTTATATTTGTTGGAGGAGAGGGTAGAGAAGTTATGGTTTTTCACTTTTTGTTTTGGCCAGAGTATGTTCTTATTTGGGCAACATGTGGAAGTGCATGTGCATGTAATCCAGCTACTGAATACTTTGTGTCCCTGAATTATTGTTTCCTCCTTTGTCAGCAGAGTGACAGGATGCTGCAGGCGTCATCGGGTGTACTGGTTGGACCCGTCAGCCTCTGCTGGGCACAACTGCAGAGGACTATAAGAAAATGTAAATTATAAATGTCAGGCTCTTACAGGAGTTCACCTACAGATAGGGAGTGAAGCAGCTTCTCCTTTACTTTAAAGCCTGTCTACAGAGCCAGAAATTAGAAGAGGTGCCTAAATTGGGTTTAATTCTGAAAAAAAGAATTTTTTTGGCACATGTAATTCTGCAACAAACAAAACTTGTGTTGATAGAACCTAATGGTTCATCAGCAAAGATGATGGTGACCTGTGAGATACAGTGAGCATTGGAATAACTTTCACCCTCCCTATCTGATGCTTGTAATTAGTATCTGGTACCTCATTTCCAGTGTTGCCATTAATTGAGTTCTCCAGATGTGCAGAGTTGTGAGGCTGATGCTGGGAATTCAACAGCAGAAGAAGAATCCTTAGGAATTTGGTCAACATCTTTTGTGTGCCACCACAGGGAAGCTGTAGTAGGGATTCCCAGGCTTTTCACTGATGTGAAAACTATCCTTGTTAGGATTTCCTTGGAAGTGGTGTGGTGTCGCACTACAGCTCAACTTGGTTCTTGTGATTTGAACTAATTTTTAACTACTTAATGTAAAGGAGAGAAAGTACCACCATGGTTGGTAGTTTAGGAATTAGAAGCATATTACAAGTGAAAAATTTAGGGTGTTTGTCACTGTGTAGTCTTTGTTAACTAAAAAAACCCCAGCCTCTCAGTGATTGATACACACCACTACCGGCCTGTGAGGGCTCACTTCCGCTTTGTGACTGGATAAATCTGGCAGTTGGTTAATTCCTGGAGGGATTTAGGAAATGAGAAAGAACGAATTCCCTTTCTTGAATAGGAATTCCATTATCTATATATTTTTTTCCTTTCCTTTGCATGCTAAATATAAGTATGCCTATTTTAAGAATCAAAATCAACACTCGCAGTAACATCTTGTTAAAGTTCATATGAAGAGGAAGCAACCACATTTTGGTCAGAAGTTGTTCATGGTGCATAATCCATGCTGATTTCAACCTTTTCAGCACTGTGCAGACAGATTTACTTTTAGGATGATAATTTCTTGAGTGTGCTACAAACATGTTTTTTTCTTACACTATCTCTTCAGTCAGCAGTTTTCTCTTTCGGGCAATATTGCTCTTGTGGAAAATTGAAGTAAAGTTGAACTTTGTTTTTGTCTCAGTCTGTTTGAATGTCGATGAAGGAGCGTTGTCTTCACCTGTTATGACACCAGCAGTGGAGTGTGGTTTGTCTGAATAGTCTTCAGAGTCAATTTTTTTCTGCCTTGGGTATTTTTGTGGGTTTTTTTTGTTGGTGGTGGTTTTGTTTTTTTTTCCTGCAGAATTATTGCATGCCAGGGCATTAGACAGACTGAGCATGTTCTGTGTGACAAAAATGGCAGTTGTATGAAACCAGATAGCATAAATTTGATTTAAGATTGTTACTGAAACCCTAATCTGCGTAGAGTCCTTAAGCATATGTTTGATTCTAAGCATTAGGATAATCCCCCTTTCAGCAGTGTGTCGGGGTATATCGTTCAGCCTTTGCTGAATGGGCTAATGTAAATCCCAACTTAAAGCTCAGCATATTCTTTAATGCACAGCTGAATGCAGTGCTGTTTAGAGGACAAGATAAAAAAGTTTATGTAAAAAAAGTGTTTGAGATAACACAGCTCATGAGTGATTGCTGTCATTTAACATTAAAAGCAGATAAAGTGGCTCAGTTCTACCTCTGCTTGGTTTTCAGCATTTGGTGGGCTCTTTGGAGGTGGTGCTGTCTTTGACCAGGTATTAAGCTGACCCAGAGTTTTGTGACCAGGTTTGCTTTCTCCATTAGACTGATGTGGAGAAAGGCAGAGAGAGAACCTTTGGTACTTTAAGTCCAAATTTAAAAATTCTGAATGACAGTAGTAGCCCTGAAGGCTAAAACATTCTTCAGGAGAAGTTTAAGTGATGGCTGTGGAATGGCTTGGGTTGGAAGGGACCTTAAAGATCATCTAGTTTCTAACCCAGCTGCCATGGTCAGGGACACCTTCCACTAGAGCATGTTGCTCAGGGCCCTATCAAAACTGGCCTTAAACACTTCCAAGGATGTGTAGACCAGTAGAAAAAGTGGCATAAAAGTTGGCATAGAGGAGATTTGGAGGAATAAAGCGATAAAGAGAGAGACAAATGGAGGAGGAGGAAGTGGAGGACTGAAACAGGGAGACTGAGGGAGAACATTAGCGTTGTTGTGGTGGAAGGAAGTGAGGAACACAGGTAAATTCAGGGCAGGAGCAAGGGAGGGAGAAGCTGAAGATAAGGAAATAGAAAAGTACACAGAGCAAACCAACAAAGGGTAGTGCATATGAAATAGTAAGTTAGGGTAGAAAACCCCTGCCACCTCTCCCTTGGCTTTAGCCTTCAGTTTCCTTTTCAAGACCAAACATTGTCTTAGTGCTGTATCATTTGTTTCAAGACACTTTTGTCCAGCAGAGTCTGCAGAATTGCAGTTTGCGTTGCTTTAAATTAAACTGTGTCTTTGAACCAGTGAAGAACGCTGTCAGACATGTGACAGAGGGAAGCTCTGGTAGGATCTCATTGGCTGGTAGAGGTGTTTGCCTTGATCCCTATACCTGTTGTTCTCCTGTGTCTGGAATCTGCAGGAACTCTGAACTCAGTTCCATGTGGTCCCAAACACTCAGGCTGTGCCACTGAAAATAGTATCTGGACAGTCTGTTCTGAGAGTGACTCCTCAGTACCTTCTGTGTGGCTCAGTCTTTTCCTGCTGTGGAGGGATAGATCTAATGCACTGTTCTTTTACACATTTATCCTTAAATGCACTAAACTTCATGGTTTAGCATTCCAGTTGAAATGATCACAGCATGTTTTTGGTTGAGATTTGGAAAGTTCGCATGCTTTAGACCATTTCTGGTTCCCACTTTCTGAGGGAAGATGCGAAAAATTGTCTAGGTGAATAAAAGCTGCTTCTTACAGTTGTGAGATACTGATTTCCTACAAATTTTTGTGGTAGAGAGAAGGTCCCTTACCAACACAAGTCACAATATCTGGTTTTGCTCATTTTAAAGGCTTTTTCCTAAAATGTTGAATTTTATGGTGCTAGAGCTACAGCTTTTAGGAGTTGCTAAGTTTCATACCTGATGAAACCAACGGGAGGTGAATACATTCAAGAAGTCAGCTGCTTAAGGGATATGACCTTGTGCTGAGAATATCTTCTATTTATGAGCCTCTTCAGTGCAGACAGCTTTACTCTTAGTAAGTTCACAGCAGCATATAGTAAATTCACAGCTGAAAAAGTCATCCCTGGGTTTTATTATACTGTGCTTGCTGTTACCTCTTCTGTTTACTTGCATGGATGACAGAAGGGAAAACACCAGGTGGGTCTTTATATGATGCTGTTTAAAAATAAGTGCTGGTGTTTACTGCATTACCGAAAACTTTAGATCCAGACAGGTGAAATGAATATAAGTTACTGTTAAGTGCAGTTAATTAAAGTCCACCTAACAGTTGGGTGAAAAATTTCTTAACAGGGATTTGGGTTTAAGCTAACCTCTGATTGTCCATTCCCAGTCCTGCACATCAATTCGGGAAATAAAAGTCCCCAGTTTCAAGGATTTTAGACCTCTCTTTCATGCACCTTAATGTCCATGTGGTGAATGTGTGTTATCTACATGTCATTTGTCGTTAATTGTAAATAATTGTAATGGCAAACTTTAGAAAAATCTCAGTTTGTTCCCTTTCCCTGATAACCCCTGGAGAAGGCACATGTTTTAATGTGTCTGGAAGGCTGATGAAGGTAGATTTCCAAAGGCTGCAGGTGGACTGGCAAATTATAAGAGCAGCCTGCAAAGAGGGTGCCATTAGCAGCTGGTCAGTCTCTAGACTGCTGATAAGGGAGACTAGCTCACACCTTAGCACATCAGCTGGTTGTATCAGGTAAAAGGACCTGATAAGCAGAGGCAGAGTTTCTGACAATAAATGCAGGTATGAAATCCTTAATCGCTGTCCAAAGCTCGTGGTGTTCCCTGAACTGTTCAAAGATGCTAGCATCTGGCTGCCTTTGCCCAGTTATTTGCCTTCTGGTTGTTGGTAGATGACATACCCTGTACCAGGGCTCCGCTAATTTGGTGCTAAGATCCGGGGCCATGAGACTGGTTCCTGTTTGTTAGGGGAAATGTTAGTTTTTATAGCTGCCCCCTGAAACTGCCTTCTTCCTCTGTTGCCTGTTGCTGCAAGAGAGAAGGGATCAGGCTTTCTGGTCTCCAGGACCAAAGTTTTCAGTGGATTAACACTCATCATTTATGTGGGTCTTTTCTTCTTTCGTATGAAAGGGAGTAGTAAATTGCAGGTGAGAAAGTTACAAAGGGAGAGGAGTATGTCTGAACATTGAATTGAGTAGGACTTAACTGAGCTTGGATGGACAAATTTGGAGGTCACTGAGCCCTTTTACAATTTTTCCAGGCAACCACTGTGCAGTTTTTATATTAGTGAAATAGTAAGCTGACCTCAAGAGCCATTTTGTTAAATGCTGTACCTGATTGCTGTCTATATCATTGCTTACATAAGAGCCACTGCCTTCATTTAATAAAAGAAAATGACTGTTGGTACTCACAGGCAATCTGCAATATGAATTACAATGTTTGGATTGGATTATCAATTCCAGACTGGCTGGAAAGTTTTGCAGATCTTCTCTGTTGAGACAGGAATAGAAATTATTTTGTTTCCGTATTTACTAAGTGTCACTAACAAGCCTGTATTTTGAAATTATGGCTCCTAACGATAGGATTTGAGAACAAAAGTGTCAGGGTGTTGGAGTAAGAACAGAAATTTGTGTCAAACAGCAATTTGAGTCAAATATTATCTCCTCATCATACTGTTATTTTGAAAATTTCAGCTGCTGCAAAGGTATGTGTTGAAGGTTCATTTAGGAAAAGAGTTTGGTTTTGAAAGAACAACACAGGATTGCTTATCTTTTTTTGCTGCCAAACTGTACAAAAACAACAATTGTCAGGATGCTGTTGCCTAATATGTTTACTGAACTAAGAAAACTTCAGATTATGTATTTAGTCTGAAAATTAAATTTCGTTTCTCTGATCACTGTATTGCACAATGGTGATGAATGATATTTAACCAAATTGGTATGTGGGGGTGTGTGCGTATGGCCAATAGAGATAACAGCCCCAGCAATCAATACTCACTGTCACTGACTATGTGAGGTATGGTGACTTGTGTTAGTTTCCTTACCTAATTTTACAAGTTTAGGGCCCATTATCAGGATTTTCGAGGAGATACTATTCACATAATTTTTTTACTGTGTTTTTAAATAGAAATTTGCCTGTGGGAAGAGTAGTACATCAAGTGGATTTTTGTGATTGCATGTATATTTTGAGACAGAGTGGGTAGGAAAAGGATGGCTGTGTGCAGACGTTAAAAAGTCTCCCAGATTTGTCCATAAAATAAACTCTGACCTTTGAAATTGCCAAAATCTAGGTATTGCTATCAATAAAATTTCATAGGTGTTAAAGCAGGACTTGCAGTTTTTATTTATTTTTACTTTGGCTTATTGTAGCTCCTCCTAGTTGAGTTTTGACTTGCCGGAGATATCTGTGAAGTTTGCTTTTGGTTCCTACTTCGTTGGTGGATGGGGGATCATGAGCTGCGACTGTGACCTCTCTGTGACACCAAGAGTAGGAATGTTCCCATGGTAAACAAGGGCTCATTTCTCATCCTCACGTGAAAAACGAAGTGATGAACATTGAAGAGATCATACTTAAATGTCTTTGGTGGAGCTCAGATTGGAAGCCAGCAAATGGCAACAGGGAGATAATCATTAATGTGAACTGGGGTGGTCGTTGTTGTTGTTGGCTAGACTTCACAAACGAAGATTTTGGGATAAGCCTGCACAATGGATTTTTTAGGTGAGGCACAGTGTGTGCGGAACTGGCCCCACCCCCTTTACTCCTGAGGTTCATTTGCCACGGCCAAGCAGCTTGGACGGTGACAGCGAGTTCCTTGGGATTCGAACCGGCGTCCTCAGAGGAGGAGCCGGCTCCACAGGCGGGGGCCTACGCCACTCGGCCAACGCCCGCCGACTGGGGTGGTAGAGGAGCATGGAATGTAGGTGTGAGGTTGCCCAGAGAAGCTGTGAATGCTGCATCCCTGCAAGTGATGAGGGATAGATTTTATGGGGCTTTGAGCAACCTAGTCTAATGGAAGATGTTCCTGCCCATCGTGGGGGGGTTGGAACCAGATGATCTTCAAGGTCCCTTTAAACCCAAACCACTCCGTGATTCTATGATTCTATAGCATGCTCTCTGTTCACTTACAAGGCACCCATCAGAGTAGGTTTACCTGCTGATCTGTGTTATGCCTTGGTCAGGAGAATCCTATGACCCAGTGATCTGTGGAAGGCAACTAGGAGTATGATTTTTGTTTGGATGAGTCTGATCCCATAAAGTCCCATAGCTACAGTTCTCCTAAAAATTAACTGAAAAAATGCCCTCTGTGGTGTACAACATTGTTGATACCATGCAGGTTTGGATGGGGTTTTTTGGTGTTTGTTTTTTGGTTGGTTGTTTTTTTCGATGGTTTTGGTTTTTTTTCCCCCCATTTTGTTCATTAATGCAATGATTTATGTGTGGGCTACAGGCATCCCTTTGTAGCTGCGTTTCCAACATTCACACTACTCATTGCCACAAAGGGCTCCCTAAGGTGCTAACAGCACTGCGATATGGCCGTGATTCCAGGGGAAGGTGCTCAGACACTATTCTTTCCGTCTCAGTCTGTCTCACTTGTCTAGTTCTTGTGGCTCCATGATGCTCTTTCTCTCCTTATCCAGGCTTTTGGTTCTCAACTTGCTCGAGCAGTTTGATCAGTGGTCCTTCCTCCTTTCCTCCAGTCCCAGCATGGCCAAGTTGACCGGTTCCCCTCTCCTGTAGTCCCCGAAGTCACCAGGTGGTGCTGTTGCCCAATTAAATGCCCTCCCTTGCATTGCAGCTCAGTCCAGCCCTTGAAGAAGGGTTTGATGGTGTTTGCTTTCGTGATGGAGCTTTCTCTGGTGGACATCTATGTCAGGTAGTGTGAAGGGTCTTGCTTCTTGCCATGTATTCAGTCTTGAGTCAGTTTTTTTGACACAAGGTTGTTTCCTGTGACTCTGCCAGTGCCTTGGGTGATTACGAGGTCCCTGAAAGACTAGACTGCTTCTACACAGCTTGTGACCACACTGTTGTACTCAAAAGCTGCTTTATTGCAGTGCAAAACATGAGCAAGTCTCACTAAGGATGTCCTCAGGCATTGCACTGTTGGGTCTGTCCCTGCAATCCAGTGGGAGGGTGTTTTGCTCATTTGTTGGCGTGTGCCACTACTCCAGAGGAGATGTCTGTGTGTGTGTGTGTTACTGCTTCCTTGAAAAGTGCTGCTCTTGTTTCTCCTTTCATCCTCTCAGTTTATTAGCCATGTAGATTGATACCACCTTATTTGAGGTGGTACATAGAGTTCATGCTCTCACTTAAAACTGTAGAGGCAGTTCAAAAAAAGGAGTCAAGCATCTTAAGTGCATAGCTGATGCCCTCCAAAGCCACAATCTGAGATGAAGGAATGCAAATAAACACCAAGTTCTTGTCTTCCTTTTCACCAGGCTAAGCAATTCTTTCTCTACAGCCATCCATACCATGTGCTGTCAAGGGCATAAGAAATTGATTGAGATTCCACTCTTTGATTTCAATTTAAAGTCCTTCATTTCTCTTGGCAGTTCAGCTGCTGCTCTGAATTTGATAACTTGTGTGCAAGGGGAAGGAAATGTGTAAGAAAACACACAGAATTAGCTATAAGTTTGATGTGGGGAAGCAGTTTCTAAATAACATCAGCAAGAACTGAAAAGTATTGTCTTTGTCATCCACAGTCTGGGTAACATGGCTGTGTGGTTAGCTTGCACTTTGTATGGTGAGATGCAGTGATTAAGCATACATGGCTGAATTACAGTATGGGTTTGGGTTTTGGTTTAGTTATTTTGTCGGGTTTTATTTTGTTTTTTAACCAAAATAGGTGAACTTTGAAAGTTGCTAAGTTGAACATTCTGGAGGTAGGTTCACTGCAGTGTTGTTGTTCTTTATATTCCTGTGCCAGCTTTATAGACAAAAGAGTGGGCAAGTGATGGAAGAGCAGCATGGTTTCTAAGTGCTGCGTGAGTAACTGTACAGCAGACACATGGGTCACTCAGTGATCTCTTGGGTAGTAGATGGTTTAACCAGCCACTAATCCTGGCTCCTGCTGCTGGTGCAGTGTAAAACAAGATTCATTCCTTACTGCTGATTTTTACTGGGCTATGTACAAAGGAAGGATAGCTCCCCTTTTGACTATGCCATCATTCCAGCACCATCTCTTGCATTCTTACAAGGTGGTGATGTTCATTCTCTCAAGACCCCATGTTTGGAGAAACCTTTCCACACTTGGAGTCCAATCTTCGGCTGAAGTTAAAGGCATGCCTCCTAGAAGCCAGATGAGCAAATTCCTCTTGAAAACCAAATGCTTGGGGAAGAAAGGAGATGTGTTACAGCTGATCCATTCATCTTGAAGTTCTTCACATCTGAAGGACAGGATACTGTCCAGAGGGTCCTGGACAAGCTCAAAAAGTGGGCCTAAGGGATCTCTGAGATCTAACAAGGCCAAGTGTAAGGTGCTGCACCTGGGTTGGGGTACCCCCTAGTATCAACACAGACTGGGGGATGAACTGATTGAGGGCAGCCTTGCTGAGAAGGCCTTGGGGGTGCTGGTGGAGGATAGGGTGGAAAAGAGCCAGTAGCGTGCACTTGCAGCCCAAAAAGACAATTTTATCCTGTGCTGCAACAAAAGCAACATGACCAGCAGGTCGAGGGAGGAAATTTTTCCACTTTGCTCTGCAGGGGCCCTCCGTGCAGCGCTTGCTTTTGTACTTTATAGTTCAGTGAAGTCATGGTATTGCATGGGGTCTTTGGGTATATCTTCAAAAAAAGTAGATAGTTGAAGAGTTTGTAAATAATATTGCAGTCTGGCATTGAGGGAGGACTGAAAATACTCTTTTTTGTCTATAAGAGAGAAAAGAGATGCAGCAGTACATTAAAGAAAGTATATTTGAAACTTGGACATTAGGGTTTTTTTTTTGTCTCTAAAAGATTACTGGGCTAGGACCTGGCAGCGAGCAATGGATCTGTAACAGTGAATATGGAGAAACCTGGTAACTTCAAAGGAGCCTACAAAACTCCAGGACAAGCAGGACTGCATTCCCTGGCTTCAAATATGGCAGATATTGGAGCAGCTATGCAGGCCTGAGTTTCATTCCACAGGAAGATGTGTGTGAAAGGAAATCACATACTGAATAATCACACTGGTAAGGAAGCCAAAAGTGGTCAGGCAGGAGACATTTGGCTTCAGTGACTGGCTGGGAACAGAAATGGACAGGGCTGTGGACTTACTTAGCTCTGAGGCAAAGCAGATGGATAGATACTGTACATGTTTTGCTAACCGATGTAGACTGAAGAAAAAAACCAAGAGAAGGGATGAGATGATGTGTATTGCATTCAGAAGTGTGTTGGATTTCTGTGGCAAGGTTTTGGTAGTGGGAGTCTACAGGAGTTGCTTCTGTGAGGAGCTGCCAGAAGCTTTCCCTGTGTCTGACAGAGCTAGTGCCAGACAGCTCCAGGACAGACCCTGGCCACTGCTCAGGGCTGAACCAATCAGCAGCAGTGTCAGTGCCTCTGGGATAACATGGTTAAGAAACGGAAAAAGCTACTACACAAGAGCAGATTGCGGACAGGAGTAAGAATATGTGAGAGGAACAACTGCAGGCATCAAGGTCAGTGAAGGAGGAGATGCCACTGCAGCATGTCGTACAGACCGTGGTGAGACAGCTGTGCCCCTGCAGCCCATGGAGGACCACGGTGCAGCAGAGATCCACCTGCAGCCCATGGAAGACCACCCGTGTGAGCAGGTGGAAAATCCATGCTGGAGAAGGCTCTGGCAGGACCTGTGGGCCCATGAAAAGGGGAGGCTGCACTGGAACAGCTTTGCTGGCAGGACTTGTGTCCATGCTGGGGACACACACAGGAACTGTCTGCTCCTGAAGAGCTGCACCCCATGGAAGGGACCCATGCCGGAGCAGTTTGTGAAGAACTGTGCCCCCGGGGAAAGACTCAGGCTGGAGTGGAGGAAGAGTGTGAGGAGTCCTCTGCCTGAGAACGAGTAAGAGGCAGAGGAAGTGCTCTGTGGGAAGCAGGTAGCGAAATAGGGAGTTAAAGTCAGGAGGAAGGAAGGGTAGGGGTCAGATGTTTTAAGATTTAGTGTTTAATTTTAATTATCTGACCCTGGTTTGATTTGCAATAAAGTAAATGAATTTCCCTAAGTCAAGTCTATTTTATCTCTGACAGTAGTTGGTGAGTGATCTCTGCCTGTCCTTATTTCAACCCACAAGTTTTTCGCTATATTTTTTCCCTCTTGTTCAGCTGAGGAGACAAGTGATAGAGTGGCTGTGATGGGCACGTGCTTTCCAGCCAGCATCAGCCTACCACAGGAGGTCAGGTAGCATTAAGCCCTGGCCGGTAAATATTTTTCCATTTTAAAACAGCCAGTAGGAATAGGTGGTATTGAAGGCACATACAAATTCCAAACAAACTCAGCACCTGACTATCTCTTAGGGCACTTTAATAGCTCTTTGTTACTGTACTGTCTGAATGCTCTACAAGTATCTCTGCTTTACTTCCCCATGCTGCTGTTACAAGGTAAAATCAAATCATTATTTTTATGTAACAGTTCAGAACAATAGAGCCAAGAATTCATGTTCCAAGTGCAGTTCTTGCAGCTCTAGGAGGAAGGATTGTCTTCTGATACAATGGAACTGAGCTTGTTATGGGTGGAACAAGCGGTGCACTTCTATGTTGAGGGAACAGTTTATCTAATTCTAATGCACACCGAGGAAAAGTCTGATTCTGTAGTTAATTTGTGCTTTACGACACCAGTGTTGGCCTGCAATTACATTAGCAATTAGAAATGATGTGTTGGTTGTTCTGCTGTGGGAGAATTGACACATACTATCCTAGCTTTATTGGGAGTAATATACTGGCTAGCTTAAAAGATACCTCTATTACCATATATTACAAGTTTAGAGAAGGGCATGCAACAAAGAGAAATGCAAACAGGGATGTTCTTGTAAGGTTCACACATGAACAGATGACCAAAAAAAGTATGGTGGTTCCCAGTGAAGTGAGACATTGCAGAATCCAGCCAGGGTCAACCCACCACAGGAAGCCTGTGATGGCCATCCTCCCTCTTGAAGGCAGAGTTGCAGTGAGATTCACTTGTTTGTGCTGGCATCTTGGGCAGTGTGGTTCCAGTATTCAGTGTGACTGTTGCTGTTCATTTGGTAAATACCCTTCATGCAGGAAAATGCATGATAGCACAATGACACTCCTGGAGGCCAACTCTGGTTCCAGTTCTTCCCTTTCAAAAATTTGCTTTGTAGCTGAGTACCCCTTAGATCATTGCAGAAATTCCCTGAAGATCACTGGTAGTATGAGGGCACAAATTTTGTAAACTGGAATTTACAGAAATTGTTAGTGTCCTGAATGAGATGCATATTTTTTTGACTGCAGAAGTGAGGCTTCACAGCTCCTCTACCTGCATCCCTTTGGTTCAGGCTGAAGCCTCGAGCAGTTTTGTGTTGGTGAGGCGGCTGAGAGCCAGTGTGTAAGTCTAAGAGCTGCTCTTGTATTTTCATCTGTGCATTTATGCAGTAGTAGCTTTGCTCACTTGATATATGTCACAGATGGAAAAACTGAATAAAGGCGAGAAGCTATTTGCACTTCTTCCTAGACACCACTCCAGCACACGGCTGTGTTTTCGCTGGGTCAAGCCTGTCACTTGGCAGATCCAGTTCAGTCCCAGGGGTGTCTCTGAACGTAGGTCTCCTGAAAGGTATCTCTCCTTTTCAGCAGTGTTTTCAGACAAGGCAGTGATACCCAAATACAGGGAAGGCTGAAGGATGTGTTTAAGGTTAGCAAAAAGTTTTTTGGGTAGGGTAATTCTTGGATTAAAATATTGCCCTTGGAAGCTGTCATCAGGAATCTGTTGTGCATAACTCTTCCTTGTATGTTCATACAGTTGATAAAAATCCAAAAGCAGTTCCAGATGCTCTTCAAGCTGCCTGCCACAACCTTCCAGAGCAGCTGTAGCTGGATTAGTAGGACATGGAAAGTATTGCAATGCTACCTGCATTTGATCATCTGAGTAATGATTAAAATGTTAAAGGCAGGCATAGAGGACTAAGGCAGGCTGCAAATTGCAAAGCTTTAATTTATTTTTCAGCTTGTTGCTTTTTTACCTCTGCTGGAATTTGAAAGGCAGCCATAATCCTGTACTCAGCCTTACCACATCACGTGCCTTTGGGTTAAGAACTGGCATCTCCAAAGGCATTGAAGGTGCGGGGTGGATATCTCAGTGCTGCATGCCAGGCCTTGCCCAACGAGTGACATTCCTCTGAGACACCACACTTGACCAGAGTTGAGCATGCATTTCTGCTAAAGCCCAGCTATAGTTTACAGTGCAGGCCTCGCAGTGTGTTTGATGATAGCTAATAAAATGCAAACCATTTAGCAGCTCTGTGATGCGATTACACTGCTGTGAATTTTCAGATTCCATCAAAGTCCTGCTGAGGGTAATGGGAATGGGCCAGGGTGATTCAACTGTAAATCAAAAACTAAAGCGTGGCCAATTCTGACTGTGGAAAGAATGGCTATTTTAATGTGCAGAAGCTGAGCTGCCAAGTCAAAACCAGCTGCGCTTTATAGAGCTACTGGAATGAAAGGTCTCTCTACATTTGCTTTTTTTTCTTTTTGGTAAGACTCATTGATTATTTTTCTTTCCCTGAAGTTTAAACCTCGCCTTTCTACCACAGGGTTGGCTGACCACTTGCAGAGGTTTTCAGTGCCTTTTTTTTTTGTATTTAAAAAAAAACATTGATGGTGAAGGACAGTTTTCTTCTTTTTGGTAACTTCATACCAAATAAAGTATTTTCATCTGCATGTCTTAATTACTCTAACAACAAAAGCACTGCTCTGAGCAAGGTGAGGACCTCTCCTGTCTCTGTGCTGTAGCATTGGCAGGACTCAAACTGGGGAAACAAAGAGGAGAATTTAACTTGGGAGATCTTAAGTGTAAACTGGCTTCTCTGTTATTTTTCAGTTAGTAATGAAGCAGCCAAGAGGTTTGTCTGGTAGTGTGAATATGCACCAGGGAGCCAGGAATTGTTGCTTCTCTTAAAAATGAGCAGCCAGCTTCCTCTCTGAGCAGTTCCTCTTCTAGGAGAATGGGATAGCCTTTTCACTGCACTTTTGTTCTCTATTTCGGATTGAGCCTTTTTTTCTTTTTCCTTCATTTCTCCCCCTTCTTTCTTTTTTCCCCCCTTATTTTTTTTCTTTTTTAAATTCCCTTCTCTGTATCTGAAGGATGACACAAAGCAACATTATGTCACTGGAAGTACACCGACAGGATCACTAGTGAGCTATATTTGACCACAGATGTTCCTGGTGCATGCACTTAATTTCACCTCTTGATGCTAACCTGTCTGGGGAAAACTTCCGAACAGCTTGCTCGTAGGTTCCAGTATTGCTTTCTGGCTGGAACCCTGAGTCTCATCAGTGTGTGCAGCCTTTTAATTCCAGCCCTGTTCCTGGTGAAGAAGCTATGCCATGGGAGGCTGCCTGGGGGTTACACTAAGTTAACCCTGACTGCATTGGTTGCACTCCCTTTTCTCTTGGTCAGGAATCCTGAGGGGAAGGGTTAAGCTGCCCAATGCTTGGGGTGCCCTTGCAGGTAGAGTGATTAGCAGGTTGGCTTTTGGGGGAGCACCAGCACAAGTGGGCTCTGAAGGGACTCTGATGGGGCAGTTGCGTTCCCGCTGTGAGGTGCAGGGAAGTCCTGATGAAGCTATGGGATCGGGTTCTTGCTTATGGGAAAGGATGAAGACTTAACACTTCCGAATGTTTATCATACTATTATTGAAATAACATCTATTTTACCTGAGGGTTTTTTTGAGCTCTCAGCATTAATACCCTCCAGGTGGCTAGGGCTCCCTCATCTTCTGATCTCTAAGACTAACACATGTTAGACCCTGTCAGTTCTAATGAAACCTCTGCCTGTAGATTGTCTCAGTGACTCTTAGTTATTATGAGAACTTTTTTGAATAGACAGAAATTTTTCCTCTGTATAATTTATATAAATTGCAATACCATGGATTTAATCCTGGTTCTGTCTAAGCTCATGGGAAAACCTGATCCTTCTGTTGGGTCACTGTTTCAGAGAGATCAGTTCTCCTTTGCCTCTGAATGCAGACATTTGTGATGCCACAAATACCCATCTCCAGGGTATCTCAAGCTTTGTTAAAGCTGAAATGGGAAGTTGGTCATGAGATCTGTGGTGGTAACAAGCCAGATGTTCTTTTTTTTTTCCCCTTACTTTGCAAGCGGAAGGACAGAAGGCAATTCAATTTCTTTGGGATGTTCACTCTAAGTGTCCCGTTTTCCCATGTGAAGAGATGTCTAAGACTTTTGTTTTGTTTGTGTTTTCAAAATTCTAGAGTCATAGAAGGATTTTTGCATGGCTTATCTAGTTTTACACATATTTTAAAAGCCCTATGTGTTAACATATAACAGAAAGACTGCACAGTCAACACTAAAAAAGCTCTTGCGGCAGTGTGCATAATTATAGGGCTGCTGTTTAGTCATCACTCATGATATCTGTGGAGGGTTTTTTTTGTGAAGTCAACATTTATTCCATTTCAGATGTAAAAAAAAAAAATTGCATGAAGAGATTTGTTTACTCAGCACAATAGGGCTTGACCCTGAATGTATTAAAAGGTATTAGAATGTCTAGGCTAAAGACTAAGAGCCCAATCAGAGATGTGTTTACAGAGTAGTCTACCTCCCTTCAATTTGGAAAAGTGCTTGGAGGACCAGGCCCTGTGTGCAAAGATAAAAATGAGACATCCAGATTTAAATGAAAGAGCTGATTTTTTTGCATTAGTTTTTTCTGCCAGAGCAAATGCATTTGGAATGATGGGCAGAGGAATATACCAACTGTGTATTTGTAATGGGAAAATGGTATATTGGGCATATCAAAGTTCTGCTTGCAATTTTTTTTAATCTTCTAAGCTGCAAATCAGTCAGAAGAAATCAGAAGCTCAGTTGTTACTTGCCTGCAGATGAGTTGCCAGCATCCTGTAATGCTGCTGGCTTGAAATACAGTCTCATCTCCTTTACCGTGATGTGAGCCGAGAAGAGCCAAGTGGGGTGGTTTTCTGTGAGCAAGAGTGTGGGTGGAAGCACTGTTTTCTGTGGCATGCTGCTCTCCATTCTGGTGCTCTTAAAATCCTCACACCTAAATCTGCGGGTAGGGGATTGTAAAAGAATAGAGAATGTCTTTTCCATGCTTAGAGGGTAAAAATGTGGAATTAGTCATGCTTTCATTGGGTCCTTGTATTTATCAGAAACATCTGATACAGTTTCAGGTTTTCAGATCCATTTTGCTGACCAGTGGGAGATTCCGAAGTTGTAGCTACTTATTCTGGTGAACTAATAGTAGTTCACTTACTGTTAATTACATGCTTGCTCCTTTCCTTCCTCCCCACCCCACCCGTTTTGCTTATCTCACTACAATGTGGTTTATAACTGATATTTTGTAAGTGTGCTACCGGGCATATGAAGAAGCAAGGAAAAAAGCAAAACAAGCAGTTGGTCCCATGAGGAACTTGTGAACACCTTGATACAGAGTAATTATTTTATATTTCTTCCTTTCTTGCCACTTCTTTCATGGATTGGTATGCTCTTGAGCATGATAAATCAGTTAATATGGTGCTGAAGGCCTTGGGTTTCCTGTGGATGCGGATTTTTCTGAAGAATTGCAGGGTCTGTTCCTTGAAGTGCAGCGTAACTCCTGAGGGCATGTTATCCATTTCTGAAATTTGTCCAATCCACTCAGCTCAGTACTGCTGTGACCTTTTACATAAGCCAGAATGTTATTCCTTGGTGTATGTTTGATGTTGTAGGCATACCAACATGGAGTAAGACAAAACAGAAAACAGAGAGGATAAAAAGCTGGCAAATAGCAGAATTTTGAGAATTGGAAAAATAAGTCATCTGTATGCCTGAACATCCCTCAGGCATGTGGCTTGTTAGGTCTTTTATAATCCTTTGAAGAAAAAGAAACAAAACAAGGAAGATCATCTGTATCAAATATTAGAAAAATGGATTTATGTAGAGTACGACCATATAGTCAAGTACGAAGCAGGTGATTGCAGGAATGGTTTATTCAGTCTTGACAAGGAGGTTTAATTTCAATGCATTGCTCAAAAGTGAATGCCCTTTCTACTTGTTTGAAGCAACAACCCTGCTTTCCTTGTTTTTGTGAGATCAACTTGAAAGACAGTTCCCTATTGTCAGTAAAAGGTAAGGTCTCATTAGTAATTTTCAAGCTGTTGTACAATGTTCATACAGCATGGTTTGCTTTGCTTTCAGGCAGGTTGATGAGTGTCAGTATAGTAACATGGACTGAAAACTGTCTAAGTACTTTTAAATCCCGCAATGGAATGGTAATCACTGCCTTAAGTAGGAAGCTTTTTCTGTTTTACTTCCTTCCCCTCTGTGCTCTAATTATACTCTGGTAGCCGCCCATTTCTCTCCTTCAGGCAACAGAAGTTGGCAGCGCTTATTTCAGCTGAACCCCCTTGGTGCAGTAAATTGCTTGGCTCCTGGAAAGCACCAGCCACTGGCCACAGTAGTGATCATCCTAAAGACAGATTAACTTGTGGATCCAGTCCACTGGTTTCACTTGAGTTACACCAACGGTAAATTTAGCCCTCTTGCTAGTCCAGACAACCCCAGGAGCAATGTGTAAGAATGCCTTCAAGCTTCTGGAGAGCTGCTGGTGTGCCTGGCATATGCTTAAGCTTAGCTGTACTTGTTGTGTGAGGTGCGGGAGCAGTAGAGACTTTGAAAGGTCCCTTAACCTTAACCTGAATCATTAGTAAGGGCCACAAACTAAAAGATGAAAAGGTATGACGTTCCAGGAAAATTACCTAAGCTTTAAACCATGCTTGTGGATGTCACATCCCTGTCAGAGACCAGGCTCCTCTTGCAATTGCAATTGCCATTCTGAGTGACCTGTCAAGGGAGCTGAAGAACGCAGATGAAACTAAAGCATCATCAGGTCACGGGAGTCAATGTCTAGTTTCGAACACAGTGGCAGAAACTGTCCCCACAAGAGGGAAATGTAATTCCTTGCAACCAGTGGGTGGTAGTTTTGGTTTCTCCACATCATTTAAAATCTGGGAGAATAATTAGATCCTCAGTCTCAGTGCAGAGGATTTTTTAATTTCTTTTTTTTTATGTGTTCTGCCATCCTGGTGTAGTAATTATACAGAGGTGTCAGCTGGAACCAATGATGAAGGCAAAATTTGGGAATAGTAACAGGCTGTGTTACTGCTGTTGATCAAAGGCTACAGGGCTGTTTTTAAACACTGCTCCTTGCTTTGATCTTTTTTTCCTATTGATTGGAGTAGATAAACAACTGTCTGTGTAGAATGGGCATTTATTACAGCTTTTAACCTGACTAAGGACAGCTTTGAATTAAATATGAGAGTTTAAATGATGGTTTTCTAATAAGTGCTGTCTATAAGGACTTTGTTTGGCATGACAATACAGTTTCATTTAAGCATAGTGAAAAGAAATATACATTCCTTTTCTTTCATATTTAAAAAGAAAATAACATACTGCAAAATTGCTTTCAAGAAAGGAACTGGCACTTTTTTAATATGTAGTTATGTGTGGGCAAAACCTTTTTTTTTCTTTTAATATAGAGTTATGTGTGAAGTGTTCTCAGCAAACTATTGTCTTACTTTTTTTCGAGAAGTATGTGTGTAAATTAGTCATGTCTTAAAATATGGATACAAATGGAAATACCAGATGCAATCTGGTAGTTTTGCAATTGCTTCAATGAAATTAATAAAAAACTTTCCATTGACTGTTTAATGAGTTAGATTGGACCCTGGGCTGTCATTGTTAATGTCTTGGAAAGGTCAGGATCAATTTCCTGGCATCCTTTTTGTCTCTAAGGAGGCTCTTTGCAATTCTGAGGGAGACATAAGGATGTTGCTATCCCTCTTCCCTGATAATTCCCTGTATAATTTAAGTTCTTCTACCTACCATCCAAGGCTTTAAGGACTAGCAAAGACAAACTGAAAAATGCTGCATTTTAGGCAAGTTGTTTGTATCTTAAATTCCTACAATAGTATTTCTGTGTAATTTCAAGTTTTCCCCTGCCCCCTCATGTTATTCTGAATTCTCTTCCAGTATTGTCTGCTGTTATTTTTTTCCTTACCGATTGGGTGTATGTAAACAAAACAAAACAACAAAACCAAACCAAAACCAAAAAACCCACACACAAACAAACAAAAAACCCCAAAATCACAAAAAACCCACAACAGACTGTGAATGGAAGCAGCTTGCCATTTTTCAGTAGAGAGAGCAAGTTGTGTTGCATGTGAAGTAAAGCTGTTTCACTGCAGTCCTGTAAAACAGCATGTCCGGGGATAGCTGCACATCTCTGGGGATCCATGTCTTTGGATTCCTGCCTTTTCAAAACCACCTAAAGCCTCTGCAAAGTTTCCACCAAGCAGGCTTGTTTGTCCTGCCATGACAAAGTTATTTCCACTGGGTTAGTGGTGTCAGTGGGCTAAAAGGTTGGTGCCTCTAATCTGTTTTGGAAGCGTGCTTGGGCTGCCCTTGCAACAGGCCTGAAGGAAGTCGTTCTCTGGCTTTGCTAAGTGATGCACCATGTGTTGAAAAGCAACGGTTTTCTTGTACAAGTAAATGGCTATGCTTGAGGATTGCAGTCCTTGCAACAGGAATATAAAATCCACCCAATAATATACAAGGCTTGCAGAGGAGGGAGTGTTGGGAAGAGGAGCCGGGAGCTTCATCACAGTGCTGACATTTGAAAAGGATAAACCATGTCCTTGCTTTTCTTCTGAAGTGTTGTGAAGTAATGTGTCCTTCTTGGTACTAGAGAAGATTTAATTTCAAAAGTGAATATTTGACTATTTCTTTAAGTGAAGTATTAATATCTAGGGTCTCCTGAACTCATGGTAGTGCTCTTCTTGATTTTCAGGATACAGGGGTTGGGAAATCGAGCATCGTTTGTCGATTTGTCCAGGACCACTTTGATCATAATATTAGTCCTACTATTGGGTAAGTACCACACATATTTTTTAATTCTATGTATATTTTTTTTTTTTTAACTCACTTCCCTCTGTTGTCTTTTCCTTACTTTCAGGGCTCTGAATATTGTATATTTTTTTTGTCTCCATCAGTCTCACTCAGCCCTTTACCTGCTCATGTTACCTGCTTAGGAAAGTCAGTGACTGCTCCAAACCAGGTCAACTGTCGTTTCTGTGTCTTGGGAATACAGAGGGGCCCTAAACTTACTGTATTGCAGCATACTGTGTTATGGAGAGGCTGAAATAGCTCTGCAGTTCTCCTGTGTGTTTTTTTGGGCTGTCCAGAACCACACTGTATTGACTTGTGTTCTTCATTGTCATGCCTTTCAGATGGTCTGTTTTGTTTTTCTTCACGCATCTTGCAATAAGAGATTCTTAGTTGTCTTACCAGCTGGGGTCTTTATCTTTTTATCTTGTCATGAGCTTCTCACTTTAGATTGTTTTTTGGCCATAGAACCTTAGGACTTAAATCACTTTAGTTCCCACTGGTCAGTGAGGTATCAAATCTGATCCTTGAAGCTTAAAAAACCCGAAACCCACAACCCAGAAGGCTGTGATCTGCACAATGCCCAAGTCATCCCATAACTGAGTAATGATAGGAAAGCCAAGGCAAATGCTTAAATGACATTTGTTGTGCGTCCTGGTAGGCTGGGCTGGAACATGGACAGTATCTATTCCTGTATATGGATGCACTTTTGTCTAAGTTTTTTAGGATGTATCACATTATCTTGCCTTTCTCAAAATAAGAACAACACAATTTAAACTAAATATAATTAACTAGTACCTCTTCTCTAAAAACTGCTAAGCTTCCGTGTATCAGATCATCAGAACCCGATTAGTCCTGTAGTTGATTTTAATTCCAGAAGCTTTTTTAATTCTAATATCTTAGGGACAAATCCGCCAAGTCTGGTGTTACCTGGAAAATTCTTTAAATTATGGATCTCTTACAGGAAAGGAAGCTAATGTGCAGTGTTCACAAAGGAGTAATTTACTGGGAAAGGGCTGATGTGCCTTGTCTGTCAGAGCTGTTTTAAACCTTCTGCAAAGGATTGATACTGATTGCTGTGAGTTGTTCAGAGGGTTAGACCATACCTTCTCAAACTCTGCCTCTCAATGCATGAAAGAGTCTCAGCTGGAAGTTGCACATTGAACTTCTAGGACAGTTTTGGATTCCTGAATGTCATGAATGGAAAAAAAATGAACAGAGAGAAAGGAACCATGCCATGAATAAAATTGCTGAGGGAGAGTTGTTTATGGTGAAGGAATTGATGGCAACTTGAGTGTTTTTTTTTTTAAACTTCTAAATCAGCGGCAGCCTTTTTTCCCAAGTAGTTGTTGTCACTAAGTAAATGCCTTCTGCTCAAATTGGAAAATATTTTTCCTCTATTATAACAATTATGAAAATTAAAGGGATTTTTTTTCCATTTGAAGATTAAAATGGGGAAGCTAGCTTCACACAGGTGATACAGATAAGATTTTTCTTTTCTTCCAAATTATTCAACTGTTTGAAATACATAATCCTTGCAATCAACAGTAGCTCATGTGGCTCTACAAAGTTCCCATTTTTGAAGATGTAAAGTGTTGCTTAATGCTTTGAGGAGAGTGCCAGCTGAAAGCACCCACTCTGAAAACACCAAAGAAGTGCTGTGCTTTTTTTTTTTTTTTCTCCTTAGTATTTTCATAAGCAATGCAGCACTGTTAAATTCAAGGAATTTGCAGATGACTGTAGAGGAGGGCGCTGCTGTATCATTCTCAGGAAGTGTTTTGATCAGTCATACGTCATTTGATGTCATTCAGCGCTTTTGTAATGATAGTGCATTGCATCAAATGCATCTTTATGAACAGAAAGTGTTCAGCAGTATCCAGATAGGATGGGGAAAATAGAAATCTACCAGAGTTTGGCAGTCTCTCCTAACAGCTTTCAACTGTATTGTAAAATAGAAAAAGTCTGTGAGTTCCTCTTTCCTAAAAGAAATTTCCTAAATTTTCCTCTTTCCTAAAAGAAGAAAAGCCACACTGTGAAAACATAGACAAATCACATTTCCTACAGAAAATGCAACAAACCATAAGAAGTACTTCATGTGAGATAGGAAGGAGAGCTTTCTTGCACGTGTTCACCTTGTGCGTTCCAGCAAGTGACTTTTCTGTTCCCCAGTGATCCAGTTTCATATGTTAAAGTGCCACATTTGTTGCGTGGTATGATGCTGGTTCTTAACCTTTTTCTCAGGTTTGTATCTCAGAAGGTAGAGCTAGCAAGCAGCAGAAGCTATATATAAGCAGCAGGAGCATTTGTGTTCCTGGACCAATGCACAAATGTTCTCTGAACCTCAGAGGCTTCTTTTCCCTTCTTTAAAAAAATACCTATATAGTTATCACGTCTTAGCTGAGAAGAGGGAGATACTTGCTTCTGTGGGCATTTTATCAGTTTTGGAGTTTTCCCCCTATGCATCTAACCCAGCAGAAGTGGGTAAGGTTTACAGGTTGCATATTCAGAGTGTCAATCATTTTACAAATTTCTCCTCTTTCCTTCTTTTCAGAGCATCCTTCATGACTAAAACTGTGCCATGTGGGAATGAGCTCCATAAATTTCTAATCTGGGACACAGCTGGTCAGGAACGGGTGAGTATTAATTTGCAGTATGGTTTTATAATCCTGGTCTTTCTTGATGTGTTGGTGTACCTTTTCTAAATCTTGCATCTTCAAAAGACTTTGTAAGGATAAAGCTACTGAGTCTTTGCAAGGCTCTGCAATGCAGGTCAGCAGCCACCAAGTATAGGTCGCCTTTTCATAGATGGGGAAAATGCAGAGACAGGCTGACCAAACCACTTACCTAAAAAAAACCCCGGGTGTAAATTGTCTGCCACTGTCCTCAAGAAAACTTGAGCAGTGCCCCAACGATCTCCAGCTCTCCTCTGGTTTTATCAGGTTTGTGTGTGGCAGCTTTCAGTAGCGTTGGAAAGGCCTTGATTTCCAGCCTGTGGGTTTGTAGTTGGTCTGAACTTTGGTGGTGACTCCAGGGTTGTCCTGAGTTGGGATATTGAATATGGGCATGGGCTGTGTCTGCTGTTACTATTTTGGAAATTAGCACTATCAACCTGAACCACTTTTTGTCTTGATTTTTTTTTTTTTTTT
>VXAU01001268.1:50100-87533 GCA_013399695.1 Formicarius rufipectus
AAGCAAGCAGCTTTTCCTTTGACTTTTCATAAAGAGCCATAATGGAGTTCTGGGGCACTAGTTCATATTTACTGCATATAAGCATGGTTGGTCGTTTGTTTCTTTTAATACCCTCAGTAGCAGTAGTACGCAGAAACAGACTGTAGAACTGCAGGTTTCTCTTAATATACGCCTACATTTATCCTGAGAAGTTTGAAAGAGAAGGGAAAACCTATGTATACTTCTAAAACATCTTCACACTTTGTTGTGAAATGGCACAGTGCCTGTTGATAGGAAAATGTAGCAGTGCTCACATTAGGTTGGGATAAAGTGAGATGCGTATACAGACTGCATTGTCAGTCCTGATATATCCCACTGTATTATCCATATCTTGTATGTGAACTGCAGGCAGAGAAGATTTTTGCTGCAGTTAAGTGCAGGAAATGCTTGTGCTTTTATTTACAATGATGTAAAGTGACCCTGATGAAATATATTGGCTCATAGCAATTCAGTATGTTATTTATGATGGGAAAATGGACCTTGAAGAACATATTTGAAGTATAGCATAATTCCTTCCCTTGAGTTTTGTTTGTTCCATTTCTGCATGGTCTGGAGCTGATAACTGATTATTGCAAGAGGTAGCAAAGATTCGGTTTTCTTTCCCATGGTTCCAGTTTCTTTGCTTATTCGATCTCTTCCCTCCCTGTTCTTCTTGCTTTTTCTTTTCCTTTCAGTTCTTTAGCATGCAAAATTCAGTTCCTGAAATTTAGATGTAAGTATTAATCTGTTGTCCTGCATAGTCTTAAGACTCTCAAAGCTTTTTTTTTTTTTTTTAAGAAGAAGGTGGATAGTAATAAAGTCGTGCTTACTGAAATAAATAATGTCTCATTTGAGGCAGGAAATCTGTGACTGAGCTCTGACTCTTGGACACAAAATCCATCCTTCCCATCTAGTCCCTTATGTTTCCTCTCAGGTTTTTTGTTTAGCTCATCATTTTTCAAATATCCGCTTTCTTTTTTTTGTGTGTCAGACAATGGTGAGCAGTGAGCTCCACAGACCTTGTTAAATTGCTTAGAATCTGTTACAGTTAAGGCATATTAGAGGTTTTCATGTATTAGTAATTATGAATTGGGCTGGGGAGCATCTTTTTCTTCTGTGCTTTCACAATGTATTCCCCGTCCTTCACTAGGGCTAGGAAACTGGGGTCATACAGTAATCAGAATTAACTGGTGTTGAATGCTATCTGCAGAGGCAGGCAAGTTTCCCAAGGTAAGGTCCATACTGGTCCAGGCCATTCTCTGTCCTAGAATGTTCCCATTTTACAGCTAAACTCATGATGCTTCTCAGTAGCTCATTCACTTTAATCAGGGATGTTCGGGTTTTTTTGTGTTGCTCCTTCTGATCTGCTGTTCAAGAATAAATGTCTCCCCCTGTTAATTTCTTTCTCATTATCTTCTGAACAACAGTGGTGACTCAAACCTTCAGCCTACCTCAACCTCTAGGCATGTGGCTGTTTTTCACAGTATACTAATACATACCTTCTGAGTGCTGTTTCTGCTTTGAGAGCTGTCCTTCCTTCATCCTTTGCAGTTTTTGTTGAGGCTTCATGTTCTGCTGCTGAAGGCTGGAAGTTTTATCTGTGCCCCACTGTCTGTACTGCTGATAGCAGTGTTTAGGACTTACTGCTCTTTCAACATTGCCTTTGTTTGGCTTTTTTCTCCTAAATGCAAGGCCAAGCATAGAGCTTGTGCTTATTCTGGAGGGAGCACTCTGTGCTTCCCCAGATGTGCCAGCGGTTGCTGTATCTCTGTGGTGATGTGGAGCCTTCACAGCAGAAGAGCCCTGGGTGAGATTTAACTGAAGCCTTATTTATGCCATGAAAGTTAAGCTCAAACCTTAACCATAGTAGAGCAGGCAGGCAGGAACAATGGTAGTAGTGCTTCAGTGGTCCTCCTTTGTGGGTTTGTCCTTTTTAATGAGTTTCCTTGTTTGTGAGTTTTTCTGGGAAACTAACAGCATGGAGATTGTAGAGAAACCCCTCTTAAATATCACAGTTGCAAGCCCTTATATGAGCAATGCTCTGTGAGAACCAGTGTGCATCCTGGACACCTCCCTTCAGTCAACTGGGAGAAAATGGAAATCCACATGGCTGCTTCTGAAGATGAGTGATGTTCTGGGTGCTCACAGCAGCCAGCTGGAAGCACTCAGCACCCCCTTGAGGCATTAAATCAGTTTTTGAATAGCCACTCTCAGTGTTGGGAGCCTTTGGAAATGATCTTCACTGCTGGGTTTAAAAGCTGGTAGGAAACCTGAGTGAGTTGAAGAACCTTAGTACACGGGCCAGCCAGTTGGAGATCGGTCATGGAGAACAGGTAACTTCTGATTCATATGAATAATAGATATAATATTTTGTTTCCTTTGAGTCAAGAAATTTAGAATTGTAGACTAAGTAGAGAAGGAACCAGAATTGCCATTTTTTTGGGAATCACAAATGTCCATGCTGCAGAATGACAATAACACAGCAAAAAATTAAGATGACAAGTATTTCTGTCGTAGCCTTGGTGGGGGCGAATGCTCAGTGAGTTTCTTTAAGAGGAGACCCTGGAGAATGTGGCTCATCGAGAAAAATTCACATTGGACTTGATTACAGAAGGAGAGAGCTTCTTAATCCTTTTATCTTGCTTTTTTTTCTTTCCCTTTTTTTTGACTAGGAGGAAACAAACTGGCAGCACATTTAACAAAATCCCCCTATCTTCTGTGCCTAAGCAGTGGTCTCTGTGGACCTGGTGGCTTTGTGTTGGTATGCTATCCAGCAAACTCACTTTATTTCCTTCTTCACAGTCTCTCCACCTCGGTGTTTTGCAAGTGGTATTTCCCCCAGCGCTCTCACGTTTTCCCCATTAGCTTTGAATTGTTGCCTCAGACTTCAGGACTTAAATGCCCAACAATTATGTTATTGTTAGCAAAGATTCCCTCTTCTTAGAAGAGTCTCCTCACAGGTTAGTTAATGATGTTTTTATTAGCATATATTTTGGTTCATGGTGCCCTAAGTAGCTTCTAATTACAATGCTTTGTCTGAATGCCTTGGGTGGCTGCCAGCTTTCCATTTTGCCAGCTGAGGAATATTGTGGCAAATAGTTAGGAAGCCTGAGGGCCATGTTTCTAGGGCAGGAAAATTTATCTCTGTCATTTTAAAATTTACTGTGTTGAACTCTGGTATTTTTAATTTTGCTTAATTGAAGAAGCCTCAATTATTTGAGCCCAATTTAAAGCTCAATAGGAATTACTGTAAATTGTGAGGGTGTGGGGTTTGGTGGTTTTTTTTGTTTTTTTTTTTAATCTGCTCCATTTCCAGGAAAAGGCTGACTGATGACATGCCTACAGCTCTCTCTTTTCTGAGTGACAGTAGTTGTCCCCGTGATTCAGAGACAGTGTCAGAAACACCATCTATCAATGACTCGAATTATTTCTGCAGTCAAGATGCAGCCTGAAATTTGCTCTGAAGTGTTACAAAGATGACTCTGATGGTAGCCCACAGCTCAGGGTGGAGGTGGTTCATTGTATGTAGGTGTGAGGACCCTCCCTGCAGTGAGCTACTGCTTGCATGCTGCAGATGTTGACAGGTGATTTGGTAGTATGTGAGAGCACAAATGGCATTACAGCTAGTAAGTGCATATATTATTTTTACTGTTTTTAGAGTGAGTGTAAAGCATCACATAAGGAATGCATGTGAATAAACTTCAGTGGACTTGCAGCTTGACAGTGAGTCGTGATTTTGATGTAGTGTTTTTTGCATCCTCTGTTTAATGACTGTAAACTTCAGAAAGGCTAAGCACAGGTCAGTTCTGTGAATTTACAACAGTTTGTTTTCTCCTTATTTAAAATGTCTTTAAAAGATTATCCTAAAATGTTGAAATTATTCCCTCTTCACTTGAAGAATTCTTAGGTACTGGAGAAAAATGCTCATTCATATATACCTATGTCTGTCTATTTATCTAAAATTCTTCAATTTAACTAGCCAAAAATACTTGCAGGTCAGTGACAGACAGGTCTTTCCTGATTTATTCAGATTGCAAACCCTGAGGACTGGAATCTCAGCTTTCAGTCGTGGAGGGAAAAATAGTCATGGTTTTAAAATGCTAAATGGTATCTGATAGTGGCTTTCATGCATAACATTTTTCCCATTTGCTCTCTGCCAGCTGAGAATGTTAGGAATTTTGTATCCCTCTCTGTTGTAGAAGCTTATGTGTCAGGATAATCTGTTTAAGGCATTTGGGTTCTGCCTTTGCTTCTCTCCACACCACAGTTTTCTGTCTGTTGGCAGCTGCTGTCCTGAGGGTGGCAGGAACAGGAGGGTGTAAATGCCCAGACTTGGGCAAGTGGAGGCTCCTAAGCTGTGGAATAGGTGCTGTTCGTGGGTCAGGACTGAAAGGGTTTGTGGGGATGATGGGGCAGGAAGGGCCAAGGACAGGAGAAACAGAACACCCATAACCACTTGCAGAGGGGTGGGAATGGTCTGCTGAGTGAGGGCACTGAGGTCACATGGAGATTCTAGTCTTGAAAGTGTGAGTGTGTGTAATAGAAAGGAGAAGGAAGTTGCAGGGCCATGTTACTGCCTGCACATGTGAGCGGCTAGCAGAGATAGAAGCTGTGGCTGTCCTTACCATTAGGGGCACCCAGATAAAGAAAGGGTCAGGATCTCTGACCTTGAGAGGACCCAGGTGGCTTGATCTTGGCCACTCAGATGCAACATATGTCCTCAGAGGGCAGCTTCAGAGGAATGGGAATGAAATCTAGTCAAATGATCTGTCAGGAACCAAATGTTGTGCTGCTATGCACCTGCAGGTGATTAAGCACTGTGTAGGAAAACCTCAGCTGAATTTGAGGGTGTGTAACTCTCACTGAACGCAGGTGTGATTCTGCCCAGTCTGTACACCCTTATCGTTTCTGCCTACAAATGCTTGTAGGCAGAGCTGTGATCCTTTTGCAGTAAGAGCAGGTGGTGTTCTTTACAGCCTAGTATAGTGCAAGCAACACAACGGAGGAGTGAGATGGTGATTGGTGGTGGGTTTGGGTTTGGTTTTTTTTCCTCTTGGCTGTGGAGTTAGGAAGAAGAGGCAGCCCTGCTGTGGCAGTCTGCCAGTACTGGGGTGTAGCACCACATGATGGTGCAAAGAGCTGCTGACATGAATTAATGTTCCCTGGTGTGCCTGGCAGATTGAGTGAATCCCGACTGTCTTCAGCAGCATTTGTCAGCCTGTATATAAACAAGCAGGAGTGATAGTTTTTATTTCTGTACTTATTTGGCTGCTGTTTTGCTTTCTAAACCAGCATTACGTAAGACAGGGTTAAGAGACTTTCACTATGACAGTTCAGGTGTGATTTACATTGTGTTCCCTTGAATTTGGTTTTCTCCTCCAAATATGATATGACTGCTCTGGTGGTTTTTCTTCTTCCCCATTCTTTTCTGTTAGTCCAGAGGAAATGTGATAAGTGTTGCCTGTGACCAAATATGCCCCTCTGTGATGAGATGCACATGAAGCAGAAAGCAAAATACTACAGAGCTTTTCAGTAGGTGGTAAATTCCTTAATGGCTGCTTGGTTCCAGCTTTCTGTTTGCATGGGCAAAGCTTCTGTTGACTTCACTGAGATGGCCAGATGAGGGGTTGCAGAATCCTAAAGTACTCCTGGAATCAATGAAGGAAGCTCCAGTTATGTTGAACTTGCATTTGCACCATGTAAGACTGAATTCGCCCTCTGTGCGGCAGGGCTGTACAGCTGTAAAGGTTGGGCAGCTTCTAGTTGGCTCCTGAGAGAAAGAGGGGACCTGCTTTCAGTGGAAATTTTATAATGCACATGTGGCCTCAGTTCTTCTTTAGTGGCAAGAGATGATGAACCACAAGTACAAAGTGGACATGTTGGTAGAGGAGCATGAGCATGAAGGTGTTTTGAACCCAGTCTTACCCATTGCACCAGTACTTACATGACTGTAGGTATGTATTGGCCTGGCTGTAACTGTTGAATTGGAAAATGCACCCCTAGAACTTAAATGTTGTATTGCATGGTTTAGTGACCTCAGTGTCACCAGTCATTACCAACCCCTCCAAAGGAAAAGCAGGACTAATGAGTGAAGAAGTGGGTCTCTGGTTGCAAATAGGCAAACTTTTCTGTGGATACTGAGTGAAAGGCACAGGACTTTCAAATTCCCACAGTGGGTGAGCTGCTAATGATGGTTTACTCATTATGCAGAGATGGGAGGTATTCCCAGTGCCTAGAAGGACATGGTAGAAAATGGTGGAGATGAAATTCAGTAGTATAAGTAGCAAGTCCCTGTATCGTTTGGCTTCCAGCAAAAAAGTATGCTGTAAAAGTTCTAAGTTTTGGGGTGTTGTTTTTTGGCTTTTTTTTAAACAGAGATGGAAAGGTACCTGTGAATGTATTTACTGAATAAAGGACGATGAGTTTGATGCAGCCTTGAGAAACGTATTAGATGTTATATACGAAGTGCAGTTAAGGCTGTTCAGTGTCTGGAATGATGCATACAAACCTGATCAGCAGCAGTCAGATCAACCAAAAGCTCAGCCAGGCACAGGGAAAGGTGATTAGTCCCTCATTTCTCCCTCTTACCTTGTCTTCAGATGGAAGAGGCTGGTGTAGGACACTGGGAAAGTTAAATCTGAAAGACTGCTGCTCTATATCAATGTTCTAGCTAAAGGGAAGCAGTGATCACTAAACTTAACCAAGTCAAGGTGCAAGCAAATTACAATAATTAGGAATTCAGAATATTGTTCGTTGTCAAAATAATATGATCCCTGTAGCAATATAATGAAAAAAGGAAAACTAATTATTTTAGGCTGGATGTTGATCAGCGTTTGAAATGGATCAGGAGTGTGATTATTTGTGATGATGGGAACTGATGGACATTCCTTTCTGGTCTGTGTTTGTCTGTTAGCCCAAGGTGATGTGAGCTGCTGCTGGCTGCAGGTAGGGATGGCATCTGCCAGAGTGCTGCTCTCAACTGTAGGGGCTGATTTTCTGGCAAGTTGGGGTTGTGACCTGGGTGTGCATGTGGCAGAGCCAGGAGTGGCCGCCCGAACAGTTTAGGTGGTCCTTCTCAAGAAGCAGAGTTGTTCGTATGCTAAATCTCAAAACTCCTCCTGTGTCTCCTAATTTTCTTGGGAATTACTGTATACAGAGAAACCAAGCTATAAAATCAAGCTCATAGAAACTGTAGTTTATAATACTGAAGACAGTCCTATAAGATTTAATTTTGCAAGCTGTTTTTTTGTGTGTCACTTGTTTTGAGTGTCTGTCCTACATTTGGTCCTTGACCTGTGAAAAATGTGCAGATTAGTGTTTTCTATCCCTCTAATTTTGTGTGACTCTTTTTCCAGTTAATCAGGTCAGAAGGTTCACTGATTTAAAAGAATAAAAGAGAAGAGAGCATCAAATGAACATAATTATTTGCATGATATTGGGAAATCCATGTTCATAAAACACATTTGTTAAGAGTCTATCATTAGATCATGGAACTCATAGTTAAAATTTTTTAGCTGCTCTTGATTCATTCAGTGTTGCTAAGAGGGTTTTCCTGTTTTCTTGTAGAAAACAGTGATTTCTTGGTACTGGGACATAGTGTATCATCAGGTTTGTTTATTAGCCTGTATAAAAGAATGACAGAGGGCATTTTGTTTGTTTGGTTGGTTTGTTTTTAAATTATTATTTTTATTTTTACTTTCTGGCCCTAACACTGGAAATATTTTTCAGTGAAACAGCTATTATTCTTGTTACCTGGTCAGAAGAAAAGGGAGAGAAATTCCCAAGGTAGTGTACAGGTTCTCAATGTGCCCTCTTGGGCAGTATTGAAAGAATCTGAAGCATGTGAGTTTAACTGCATGGCTCCTGTGAAGTGTGATTACTGTTATCTGAGACCTCTGTGTAAATTCATTAATATTGTGTAGTCTAGATGAAAGTGTAATCTGGATTAAAATCAAATCAGCACGTGTGTGGGGTATGTATGGGTTTTTTTCAGGAATTTGCAGGCTGAGAGGCGTGTACATACACCCTGAAAGGTCAAAGATACCCTCCATAATTAAGTTCCCTGTTTTTCAGGCTGCTTTAACACAACACACATGTTGAGGAGCAGGTCTTGGAAGTTTGTGGTTTGTAGGGGATAACTTCTAGTCACAGGTACTCACCCAGTTAGGAAAGATGTCCTCCTAGACTTGTTATTTGTGATTAGGTAAGGAGTTTAAGGTAGGTGGTATGCCTGCTTATGATGGTAGGTCCTTGGCAACAGTGATCATGAAACAAGTAGTGAGTCCCAATGTTTTCTTTAGACCTGTTCTGCTATTAACGTACTTGAAAGAGCCTTTCTTATTATCTGAAGTAGTGCCCCAAGCTTGTCAGTGTTTAAGAAGCATTTGGACAATGTCCTAAACAAGATGCTTTAACTTTTGGCTGGCCCTGATTTGATCTGGCAGTTGTAGGTCTCTACCAACTGAAACGGTCTGTTATGTTCTAAAAGACTGAACATTTCTTTCATGATTTGAAAGTGCAAAAATTCTGGGAAGCACTTGCTGCATTAATCATGCAAGTAATAAAGCCAAACACTAAACTCCAGAAGGCGCACATCTACGCAACTCCCTCAGGATTTTGGCTGATCCCGTTTCTTCAGACTGCGCTTCTTGACTGATTCCTTTTCCCCTCCTCTTTCCTGCTGTGTTCTCCTATTAATGAGCTCTCCCACCTGCCTCACTCCCCAAAACACTTCAGCTCTTGACCATCTGTCACTGCTGCTGTGCATCCATGCTGTTATAAAAGAAAGTGTCAACCTTGAGCTGGTGTGCGTGATCTGTGATAAATGGCTAACAAACTGGCAAGTGAACCAGTATTGCACATAACTTGCATGATACATTGCTCGTGAGGCAGCCAGAGATACGGAGGCTTCTAGGTCTGAGTGCTCAGTCTGTAGATTTCTGAGAAAAGGATGTGCCCAGTAAATCTGTGGAGGTTTGCAGCGTAACGTGTGGATCTGTGCTTGTTTGTTGGGCATGAGATTCATGCCCTTCCCTAATGATGGACTTGATTTAGGAGTTGACCTCAGTTTTCAACTGCAGCTTAATATGCATCTTTTGTAGATTACTTTTCAAATAAAAATTTATAAAATGGCTCTGTGAGTACAGTGAGACAATGTATTTTCCAAGAAAGTTTATTTTAGGTTTGTTTAAGACAAAGTTTTAATTAAATCAGCAGAAATACTTTTTTACTTCCTTTTTCTAATTGTAATTGTAAGCTGAAATTCTAAATCAGCTGCTTAGTCATGGTAAGTTATGAAAATCATGGTGCTTATTGGTTGTTTTAAAACATGTATTCATTGCTTGGTTTGGGGTTTTATTTCCTCAAAGGATGTTTTCCTTGAAATGAAAAGCTGAAGAGTAACTGTAAGAACCCATGCTTTTTAAAATACCTGTTACATTATAGGATAGGTAAGTATGGCAGGTTTTCAGATTTTCTTGACAGATTAATTTTATCTGAGTCATTTGTAATGTTTTATAAAACTCAAACCCAAGCTGAATCCAGTCTTAGACCTACAAAACAAAATGGTGTGCTTTGCCAGGGAGAAGGGTCCATATGCTGTCAGGTTATGCCTCCAAGTTTAGGTGATCTTAGTGTCAAAACTTGTCCTCACAGTCCATCCCTTTAGTGGAAAAGATGCATTGAACCAGTAAGTGCTGACTGCATTAATTCAGCAAGATGAAGAACAGCAGGAGATAAAGGAGCTCTGCTTTCTTGATGTTTAATTTTAAGGAAAATTAGAGATGTTGGACTGCTGAAGAGCTCTCTTCTCTATGGAATGATAGAAAGTAGGTGATAATTCTGATTAATTAATGATATTTTTGTTGGGGGGGATGTTGTTTTAACAGTTTCATTCCTTGGCTCCAATGTACTACCGAGGTTCAGCAGCAGCTGTGATAGTTTATGATATCACCAAACAGGTAAGACTTTCTGGATGCTTTTTGCCTGTGTTAATTCCTTTGCTTAGGCCTGAGTTGGAGTTAAAACCCACAAATTCAGAAGTATTTAAATGTTAATTTATCTAGGTTGTATATGCTCTGGGAGTTTGTGTAGATCTGGATGGAGGTCTCCAAGTGCCTTAAAACATTAAATAAGAAGTCCTGCTTCTGTGTTGTTTAAATTTCATTTAGACAAAACATTGGAGGCTGCATTTTATCAAAGTTTCTTTGGATTTCCTCTGGCTAAGTAGTCTGGATAATATCCTGTAACACCCCCTCCCACCACAACCACCTATGTTCTCTGTATGGAGTTGAATTTTTACTACAGAAAGCAGCTGTTTGCTTTATCAGCTGAGTGAAAATTGTTTGCATACTACTGATTTTAAAACTAATTATTTTTCTCTAAGTATATCATCTCATGTTTTCACTGCAGGACTCATGTCTTATCTTTGAAACCAGTAATGAAATAATAAGCCTCTGACCTTTTGTGTCAACGTTCTTAATTTGGAATGAAAATTGTATTTTCAGATCCTAGACTGCTCTGGCTCCTTTCTTAGCTGAGAAGGCTAGGAGATGGTAGCTGAAAGAAGCTTTTGGAAGAAACCCCTGCTGATAAAGCTGAGTTAGAGGCAGTGCTAATGGACGGATGATCATGACAGTTCATTAGCATTTTATTCCTTTCTTGCCAATTGAATTATTTAGTACTGGGTTGGTTCTCCAGTGCGTTAGTGTAATGATCTGTCACGCGTGATGGTGGTCACCCTTGCACAGCTGTTACACTCTCCTTTGCTACTTTACCAGGAAAAGACAAGAAGAGTGAATGGTGCTGGATTCATACTTATTTAAATAAAAAATGTTACAGTTGATCTTGAAATATATTGTAAGAATATAATTTTGTTTTGCCAGTCTTTCTTCAAGATTATGTGGAACAGCTCTCAGGATAAAGAGGGGAAAATAGGAGAGTTAGGCCAATGCATAGTTCACTTTCTGATGCTTAACATTCAGTGTTAAACATTAAAGCAAAGTAGATTTTTTTTTTTCATATGATTGATAGTGCTCTGCGTTCAGTGATACTGATACAGCCATTGCTGAATTAGACACAACACTTAAGTGCATTTCTGAAGGAGAAAAAATGATTTCTAATACATTTGGGAGCTCACTTTGAGTGTCGGTCATAATTTCAACTGTACATCTTAATTACACCCTCTAGAAACAAAGGTGATTTTAATGCTATTACTTACTTAGTATAAAGAAATAGAAAAATGAATAGTAAAAGGTAGGTAGTATCAGAAGGAGTTTGAATTTTATCCTCAGAGGGGAAAAGCGATTTGTCACCTGTCTCCTTGGTTTCTTGATGAGTAAACTGAGGCTTGCTTACTAGGGCACAGATTTGGAAATGCAGTGGGGAGGGCATCACTGTGGAAGCTCTCCTGCATGTTCCTGAAAATCTAATAGTGGGCAGAAGTTGAAATTAGGCAAATAAAGCTCAAATTTAAAGTGAAGAAAATTAGGTTCTAGCTAGACTTAGAAGAGCTGCATTAGTTTCTTTACCACTGAAAATTTCATGTTCGTTGCTGCTTTGCGGTGGGGTGGAAGGGAGACTGCAAAGAGGGAAGCATCCAAGTTCAAGAATTAATTTGAGGAAGTCTTATGACTTAAAGCTTGAAAAGCCAATTACATAGATACATCAATGATCTTTAAATCTTGTGATTTATATAATCACATTAATACTGTGAAAGTTGTATTCCTCTAACTTGAAAAATAAGCAAATACATTGACGGAGAGTAGGCTGTTGGCTTAGTTTGTTGTTTCTCTGATTTAGGATTCGTTTCATACTTTGAAGAAATGGGTGAAAGAACTAAAAGAACATGGTCCTGAAAACATTGTAATGGCCATTGCTGGAAACAAATGTGATCTTTCTGATATCAGGTAATAATTTTTGTTGTTGCTTTCATTACAGTAATTACATTATTTCTTCAGGTAACAATCTGGCTTCATTGTTATAATAGTATATAATTTTGGCCAGCTGTATTGGTTCTTTCTAACACCGGTGATTCTAGCAATGCACAACCTCAACAACAGCACAACTTGAATTATGTACTTTTTTTACCTCACTTTTACTGCCCTTCCCTCTGTATTTGTATAATCTCTACACCTTTTAGCTGCTGAATCATTTGGAATTAAAAAGTATTCTGTTGTTTTTTTCCCTTCTTCCATTCAGTTAAAATGTGCAGAACGTAATAAGAGGTGAGAAGAACCAACAACGTAAAGCTAGAAGGATGGGCCCAAAATAAAAAAAGTGTTATTCACAGAACTTTAAGAACTTCTGCTTGCAACAGCTGAAACTGTCCCATAGTACTGGATGTAGGAAGTGTGGGTTTGGGTTTTTTAGAAGCATAACCTCAAGTAAAACTTGTCACCTGTGTGAAGCAAAGGAGAGGGTTGAATTCATCCCTCTGCAGAAGAGCTGAGTTGATACTGTTTGCAACGAGAGTGAACCTGGAATTACTCTTGTGCTTGTTAGCTTTATTTTGGATTTGCACTTATCCTTTCAGGAAAAGGAAGTGTATTGTGCTGTACAGTAGTGACTCTGTGTCAGTCTCTGACTTGCTTCGACCATGAGTACAGTCTCAAAGACTATATTTGATGTTGTCCTCTTAGGACTTCATAGGCTCTCATGATTCTTCAGATGTATCTCCTGGTTGTTCAATAATCATACTTGGGCCTGTGTTCACCAGAGCCCTGGAACATGAGTGCAGTTTCAAGTGAGTGATGCAGTGGTTTATTAAATCAGAGCCTATACAAGGGTAGGACCTGTGTGGCTTTTGGGGTATTTTTTGTTTTCTCCCCTGTTGCTGTGAGCCATGAACCAACACAAAACTGCAAGTCACTGATTTCTGTGAGTAGTGAACAAGCCCTGGTTCTAGAAGACTTCTCATTTCTGTTGGGCTAAGAACTGGGGGCACAGACAGCGTATTATCATCTCCTCATTGTGATATGCTAGTCAAAATGGTGAAATTGAGTCCCATAAGACAAAACCAAATGTTTCCAAATATGAGTGGGGAAAAAAAAGAGGGAAGGACAATTACAAAAATAAAACCAGAAACAAGTTAGCACAAATCGGAGTTTTTGGCTGCCCTGGAAGTCATTTTGAATTTTTTAAGTGCTCCCTGCAATACAATAGCCAGATTAACTCAAGGGCAATAAGTTTGGAGATTGTGACAAATACCAATTGTAAATGAATCCATAACCAGCCCTCCTCCCCCTGCTTTTGGAAGCATTTGCAATGGCAGCTAGCTTTTAAATGCAGTTCCACCAGAGGCAGGTTAACTTCAGGACATGATGAAAAACCTGTACCCCAGAAATGTTGTGGAAGTACTGGAGTTCCTCACAGAGTGATTGATTTTTTTCACCACGTTATCATCAACAACTATCTGTAGTTTACTGATTGCTGATCATGCAGTTCTTGGTCCTGTTCTGTTCAGCCAATACGGCTCTTCCTTGTGCAAATTGTTTTGCTGTGTGAATGGTCCTCATTGTACTCCCTGACCAAATGTCTCTTAATTTCTTTGGATTTTTAAAGGAGAGGGCTTTTTTCTCCCCATAATTATGAATAGTTTTGGGAATATTTTTTTCATGCAGTTGTTCTTTCTGCATCCCCCATCTTTTCTTTTTTTTTTTTTCCTGAAGTCATTGAGTGATGCCCGACTAAAGAGATTTGTATAGGAGAGAGCAGACTGTCTCATACGTGATTTATTTTCACAATTCTTCCAGAAATCTGTTTGTTTATGCAATACATGCAGCTGTTTGCATTCTCTGCTTTATGTCTTCAGATTTACCTCACTGAAAATTATTTTAGGTGAAACATGTCACCAGTTTATCAGATTGTTTCCAATGCATATCTTCAGGCACAGAGGATTTAAAAATAAGATTATGTGAGCACACAGGAGCAAGCTGCTGCTTGTATGCATTTTTGGCATCTCTCTTTAGTTTTGTAGAGCTTTTGGCAGATATTTTGCTGGATATCAGAGAGACAACTGCTTTTAAGACCAACGTGAGTAGATGAAGAAGAGGACAAGCTGACCCAATTCAAGTTGAATTGTATCTGCCTTCTCTAAGAGTGTAGGAGATAATGTAAGGAGGAATGAATGTAAGCAGTCAGAACTGATTATCTTCCTTAGGGAAAAGACTTGACACTATTTCTCATAGTCATTGGCCATGTTATTTAGCATCTAAAATTTAATTTTGATCTTCCAAAATATATTCGGGACACTTACAGGTCATGCTGCTTTTCTTCAATGTTGTTTATAGGCTATCAGCAGCTTTTGGGGCTCTGTTGAAGTAAATTTCTTCTCCAGTTTGAAGGAATTTCTACAGATAGGCAAGTGATTTCATTAAGTGTAAGTCCTCGTCTTTGTTGTGGTACTGTCAACTCTAGTACTGCTGAGTGTTCAGCATACCTTTAAGTAATAGTATTGGACTTTCTTCTGATAAGTGTCTTGTTCTTCTGATGAATCATTAAAAAGTAGGTTCAAAGATAGGAGCTGAAACTTCAATGCTAAAATGTTCTAGGTGTCCAAAGTACTTTTTTGAGCATTATAGAAGTCAATAGCTTTAACAGGAGTAAGAAATGCTCACTTCCCTAAAAATGTGGTACATCTTCTTAGAAAATTGTGTTCCCTGAAAATCCTTGGTTAAGAGAATTCAGCAGAATTTCATGCTCAGATCTTCACTCAATGCATCCAGAATATTTATTTATTCACTAATTATTCTGAAAATCTCAAGGGGGATTTAATCAATAGAATAGTTTGGAAAGGATAAAATAAAATAATTGACATCTTTCAGAACAGATCTGGCAGATCTTTAAGGAAGTCTTCCATAGAATGCAAGAGCTGGCAATCCCCAGGCACAAGAAATTGGGCAAGGAAGACAAGAGACTGCCATGGAAAATACTGGCCAAACTAAAGGGAAATAAGCAAATGCACAGACAGAAAACAAGGACAAGTATTCTGGCAGGAGTAGAGAGATGAAGTTCAGTTGTGTAGGGATAAGGTGAGAAAGGCCAAGGCAAAGCTGGTACTGAATCTGGCAAGGAACAGGAAGAATAACAGGAAGGACTTATACAGGCATGTTAACCAGAAAAGGAAGGTCAAAGAAGGTATACCCCCTCTGATAAACATCACTGGAAAACTTCTAACGATGAGTGAGGAGAAGGCTGAGGAACTCAACTTTTTTGCCTTTCTTCCCACACCTCTTGAGTGGATGGATGGCAGCGTGGGGACGGGGAGAGCAAACTCCCTCCCACTGTAAGGGAAGATCAGGCTCATGATCACCTGAGGAACCTAACCTTACCTAAGTCTGTAGGCCCAAGGAGATTGATCCCAGAGTCAGGAGGGAATTGGCTGATGTAGTTGCCAAGGCACTTTCCATGATCTTTGAAAAGTCATGAAGTCCCAGGTGACTGAAAAACAGAAAATGTTGTGCCCATCTTCAAAAAGGATACAAAGGAGGACTGTGGGAACTACTGACCTGTCAGCCTCACCGCTCTGCCTGGGAAGATCATGGAGCAGATCCTCCTAGGAGCTCTGTTAAGGCACATGGAGGACAGGGAGGTGATTCAGGACAGCCAGCATGGCTTCATCTTGTATGTATTCATCGCTTATCTTAGAGTTCCAGCATTTGTACTTTTCCGTTCTGAAAAGGCAGCATCTTACCAATGCTGACATCCAGATTATGACAAGTCCACTTGATGATGTATGCAGCCTTTTTGGTGCCAGCAGCACTGGATGGCATGATGCTTATTGCCCAGGTGCTGTGGACATTTATAGCTTCTCTTAAAAGTGTCATCAGAGAAAGCTAAAAAGCTTTGTGATGTTGCCTTGGAATATTGTTACTTGCTGCTGCATTCCTATTTCTTTGGTTCCTGAAGTTTGCTTTCACATCCAAGTTACACAAGTTGACAGTCTTCACCACATAACCCTATGCTTTCAAATTTCTCCCTTTACTGTTGTTTGAATATTATGTTATGTAGTTAAGTTCCTTTTTTCTTATCTCCAGGGCCATCTGCAGTAGTACCTTTCATAATAAAGGCCCAAGGTGCTATGTCAGAATTAGCATGGGGAATGCTGCTTTCCCTGTGTCTTTTGTAGTGTAAGAATATGTAATACAAAGAAGCAAATAATGGTAACAAGCTCTGAATACAGATGTTAGAACTGTAGGCTACTTTTTTCAAAAAGATGTATCATAAATCAGGCAATTATTCTGCCTCTCCATGTTTCCTGTGAACAGCTGATCTGATTATTTAAAACATACAGCTCCATAAGCTAATTGTGAAATTGCATTTCTGTGGTTCCATGTAGGTCCAAGGCACTCATAAATGGAGGAAACTGTATGAGGAGTCTGGATTGGTGTGTATCGGAGCTGTGGGGTAAAATAGTTAATACAAGTTCTACATATGCAACAGACATCCATAAAGCCGCACAAAACACACCAGTTGATGTATTGACCAGCTGGAGGAAAAAGTGCTGGCAGCCTAGTGTTTCAACATATACTCCCCTGATTGGGTATATCTTGGGTGCCTTGTAGCTTGTTCAGTCTCTGATTCTCAGCTGTTGCTCAAAAATTAAGAATAGGAGTGGTTACAGACAGCAGCAGACACGGGCAGATCCAGCTTTGCCACCTCACTCAGGCAGATGCAAGGTCAGCATGAGCCTTGCTTGTCTAAAGCAGAAGGCTATTGTATGTTGTAAACTGCATTTACCAGCTTTTGACGTATGAAGTATTGGCTACAAAATGAGGGCGTTCTACCAGGGATTTTAAGATGGTGTCACTTTGGTGACATGGCACAGAACGGTGGTCCTCCCCCAGTGAACTGGCACTCACATTGCTGATGTGCTTTCATGTTTATTTCAGAATCTCTCTTGTTTCCTTGCTGCTTGCAAAGACCAAGGCAACGATGCTCTTATCGTTTTCACCCACAACAGTTGTACCCTATCTTGTTTGAACAATTGGTGTGTGGAGGGTGCTGGTTGCTGCCCAGATCAGCAGAGTTGTATGTCTTTCCTCACGCATTTTAATGCTTTTCTTATCGGAGCTAAGCTTAAAATAGAAGCAAATAGGTTGTCATTTAGATTACCTTCTTTCAAGGCATGAAGTCAACAGCAGTCCCAGAAATCTGCAGATTGATCACTGTTGAAATACCGGTATTTTGAATATGATGATCTCAATGCTATACAAAAAAAGACAGGATTACTTTTGCAGGGAAGAAGAGCATATTAATGCCTTTCTGATCAGGCTGTGTTTGAGGTTGGGCTTTTTCCCCAAAAAAAAAGAATTTTAGTGTGTGTTCTTTTATTTATGTCTTTGGTTTTGTTTTTGTTTTGTAGGGAGGTTCCTATGAAGGATGCCAAAGAGTATGCAGAATCTATAGGTGCAATTGTTGTTGAAACCAGTGCAAAGAATGCTGTTAACATTGAAGAACTTTTTCAAGGAATAAGTAAGTAAATTCTTCCTTTATTTAATTAATTAATTTAGATTGTTTGGAGGCCTTCTGAAAATAGGCCTCTTTCAAGTCTATAAACTACTTCCCCAAGGACATCAATAAATCCTTCTGTGCCAGTAGCATGGCTGCTGTTTATTTAGAGGTAAACTAAGAACAACTATGAATTGACCAGAGCAAAACATAGTAGATACAGGACAAGCCTGTTCATGCTAAATCTGTATAGAAATTGTGACCTGGGTCGCATCTTCTCTTTCAGACTAAGCCTGTTATAGAGGTGATACTGTTGATCTTACCATTTGATAGAAACTTAAATGTTGATAAATACTCCTGGAGGGCATTGATAAGCAGAAAGTAGTCATTGCAATGGAATCTGTTTTGAAAAAAACCCCACCAACATAAATTTCTCTCCACATCTTTTAAATGGGATGAGTCTGGCACTCGTCAAGGGGAGATGAAAAAACCATCCTGTACAGTCTGTCTTCTAGGGGTAATAGTGTTGGTCTCTGTCTGCAAGTAGGAACAACTTTGCATGCTGGAAGGGACCCCACAAGACCTTGAATCCAACTTCCTGCTCCAAGCAGACTTGATAGTAAATTCAGACCAGGTTGCTTGGGCCATTGTCTAGCTGGATCCCAGAGCAGAGCTACGTGATCTGATCCGCTTCCAGTACTGGTGGTTTCTCCTCTCCCTGAATCCTGTTCTGGGGTGCAGAGACCTAGGAGACAGTATGTCCAGAAACTCAGCCTCGTTTCCCTGCGGTTGCTTTATTTTGTGTATTTGTAATCAGCTGATATTACCCACCACACTTTGCCTGAGATGTGGCCTGTTTAAGTGTTTGCTTCGTTTACATGGGATGTATTCAAAATGGTTAATGAGAACCAGTTTTCCTAGAGTACACTACCTTTCTTTTCCCCCATTTTGGAAAGCAGGTGTGTGTAACATGACTGTCAGGAGGAACATTTCTTCCTCATGATAGTTTACTTGTTTGTCTGTGTCTGATGGTTGAGAATGTTCTTGCAGAGGAACTAATTCTTGCCACGTAATTAGATAATTAGTTTCCATCTTTAATAGGCATTGCTGCAGCTGGCAGCATGCACCGTCCCTAATAATGGATATAATAGATGAGGAAAATCAGCTAAATTAAGTTTAGTATGAACTAGATACCCGGGCAAGTGCACTTAATTCCTCAGGCAATTATTTCTATATATAGAAATTTGGTCTCAGTGGATGTACTTGTGACCTTATCAAGCACTCAGTGGAGAGAAAGGAGAGAGTTGGTAGTGTGTTCATGGAAATACAGTGGAAACCAAGTGAAAAATGCTTCATTAGCAGGAGAATGAATTAGTATGGTTGTGACTGGGCAGCAGGTATTGATAAGTAACTTCCTGATATTTTACACCACTTCAGTCTTGGTTCAATTTCCAAAAAAAGTCTGTCTCTGCCAAAATCACATAGCAGCATTTCTGCCTTTTCAGTATATGAAATCCCTCACAGGTCATGTCTTCTACCCTGTTGATTAATTTTGTTTGCGTGGTGCCCTGGAAGTCACACTGCAGCTTTGTTTTTGCTTTCATGCTGGCTGAGAGCTCCTGCCCTTCTCTTTGTGTTGCTGTAGAAGGGTATGGTGCAGCTCCCCAGCCTCTGAACAAGATGACAGCAGCTTCTCCAGACCTTGGACTGTATGTCTTGTCTACTTCACAGCCTAGATTTGGAAGAATGTTCCAGCATGGGTGGAGAATTTCTCCCCTAAATCCTCCTTGAAACTGATACCACAAACAGAAAGTGTAGATCTCCTTTTAATTTAGCTAAACAATTTACCTCCTCCTTGCTTATGCTTTTCACTTCCCCAGGGGTATTTCACCATAAACGTTTTTCCTTTCTAAGGTGTCTAACAACTGTCTCTTTTCCAGGGACAGTGTTACAAATGGAGTGAAATAGTATAATGGAAAATACTTACTCATCATGATGATATAAAGAAGGTGTAAAGAATAAAAGGGGAACTGGGATGTTTTGCTGACATCCAGAAAAATCATGGAAAAATTATAGAGATTATAGACAGACCACTTAATTATGTTACACTATGCTTAAAAGATTTAAGTATGTTTTCTCTCAGTATTTTAGGATTTCACTGCTTAGAGGGATGTCTTCATAACACAGTCTCACACAAGTTCATTATCGTTAATTCTTCTCAAGAAAAGACAAGATATGAAAGACTAGAATCAGTAAAAGTTTCTGAATTTTTGCGGATGGGTCAAATTTGTCAGGAGAAGTACTCTGCAGTCACTGTGCTTAGGAAAATAAGGAGACAGACTGAGCACAAGTCAGCAGTCTGTGTTCTCTGTGCTGGAGGGTTTGCACGGAGCTGGGTAATGGGCTGCAGCTCCTGGGTTCTGCTGTACCCATGTGATTTCAAACGGCAAACCACTACACTTACCCTGGTTGCATTTAGCATTGCCTGATGGAAGGCTTGCTGTGATTGTGAAGTACCACGTGGCTGATTTATGTCTTTGTAAACATGAAAAGAATATTTTTAATACAGTTGTAGATTTCCACACTTAAGCTAAATTTTTCCCAATGTCTTTTTTTAGAGGTTTTTGACATAAAAAGGGCTTAACAGTAGTTTTTTTCATGGGTTCCAGTAGTTCTTTTTTCATAGCTGAGTTTCTGTAGGATCAAATGTTACTAACGTTTTATTCCCAGCCTCAGAAGAATCACTGACACAGTGGGTCCTTGTTGCTGGTTTATACTTTAGCAGCAGCAAAAATACCAGGAGTGTATTACACACTACCAGTATAACAAAGTTGTGCTTGTGCAGGAGGTCATATCAGTTCTGTATTGCCCCTTCTTGGTTGTAGGGCTGACCTTTGTCCGCCGACCTTTGCTTGTGCCTGGCAGATTTTCAAAGATTAAACAAGCTGCCCCATGTGTACTGTCATTTAGTGGCAATCACACCCGTGCAATTTTCAGACACCTGTTCATTTAGCAACTCAAATAAGCCTTACTTACTTTATTCAAATCCAGTGCACGCCCAGCTGTTTCTCTTCAGCCTGCATGTGTTGCCTGTTACCTCAGTGTGAAGGTGCCCTAGATACGAAAGAACAGATTATGTAAAAGTCATCCTTCATAAATGGCAAAGCTGGGACTGTCCCTCCCAGGTTAATACCAGTCTGCATCAGTAGGTGCAAAGGTGAGCCAATGGTGGGACAAGTAAGCTGCTGAAGAATACCTAATCAAGTGAAAAATAAACTTGTACTTAAGCAAACAAACAAACAGAATATGGCTATGCGTTATTTTTTTTAAAGTCTGGAAAATCATAGAACCATAGGATGGTTTGGGTTGGAAGGGACATTAAAGATCATCTAAGTACCACTCCCTGGCATGGGCAGGAGTGCCACCCACTAGATGGGGTTGCTCAGAGTCCCATCCAGCACATGCTGGAGATAGGTGTGCTACCAAAGGGAGCAAGGTTGCAGCATTTCAGTGTCTTCTGTGGAGGGTGAGAAGGAAGTGGGTACAAGATTATCAGAATCAGTCTGTGAAGAGTGTGTCAAGAGTGGTTAGCACACTCAGTCTTACCGATGCTAGTACTGTGAGGAGAGACAGTGATGTTTAAAAATTCAGATAAGAATGTTCTTCCTGGATGTGGCTTCCTAATTAGAGTTTCTGCCTTGGGATTCAACCTTTCACGTGGTAAATGCTCGGTTATAAATGTATAAAGCTATTGATTTTCTGATGCCTTGCCAGCAGCTCATATATTGAATATTTAATGTAACCCAAATACTTGTTTCCTAGAAATACTGGGAGATTAAAAAGACCAAATTAAACTCAATCTCTAGAGTTTACAGTTTAACCAGTTGTATACTGGACAATCTAAAGAGCAGGGTGTGGAATGGGGAAGGGATCCTTTCAGCAGACATTCAGTGTTTGCACTGACTGAGATGGGTGGGTGGAATTGGAGATGGACAATCTTCAAGCTTCATGAGTGATGAGTATGGTGATTTTCATCCTGTTATCTGCTGATGTGCAGATATCTGTGAACTACTTTTAAGAGGTCTATGGAAGGTATTTTAAGAAAGTACATTTATGTTACAAAGCATATTCATTCACATACAGCAGTTTTTAAGGTTGTCCAAACTCCTAATTGAATTTTTGTAGGGAGTGTGAAAGGATGGAAAAACATTGTCTGAACTTATGCTGGAGATTATAGTCTTTACAGTTTATGCTCCCTGTGTTTTAGGATTAATTCTTCTCTTGTTTGAATGTGAATTGATCAAAACTTAATGACCTTTTGACTACTCTTGAAGTTAAACATCATTGTACTGGATTTCTCTCCAAACAAGGAGAGTTCTTAATATAAACTAGTAAATAAACTGAAACAGCCCAAAGTTAATTACAGCAGGACCTTGAATCAAGGTTGGATCTCGTGGTAATTAAAGTCATTAGGACTACTGTTATTTACTTTGATGCATGCAGGATTTAAGTATTTGTTGGTTGTTGGTTTGGTTTGGTTTTTTTTTTCCAGAGACTTTAATTAAATGAGCAAAATTTAGTTACATTGCTGCTTCTCCTAGCAAGAACTTCAGTGTCAGCAATCTGTGCTTTTGCCTTCAAAATGCAAAACAAAGACTTTATTTTCTTGCATGCTGTTAGATGGGCTGTTAGGAGTATTAAAATAATTGCATAACTGTGTAATGCGATAGATTTTATTGTAAGTATGTGTTCTCTCACGTGAAAACTTAGAAGATGAGTAAAGAGAAAACAGTCATCTCTGTCAACTGGGGAATCTTACTTCACTCTAAGTATGGGCGAGAAAAAGAGTCAGGCTAGAGGGCCAACCATTATGACATGTGAGAACATGGGCAACTTCTAAAATACCAGTGAAACTGGCTTCAGAGGGTGAGGGGGTTTGGGGACATAGGAAGTGTGACTATCTTAAATCCTACAGGTGCAGAAAACTGCCAAAACTGTTGGATAGGACGTGGCTGCTTCTTTCTGTCATGTCTTCACAGGTGGCTGTTCTTTATTAATGCAGTTCCTAGAGAGAAATGCTTTGCAGTGGCTCATATTGCTGAGATACAGTGGCCAACCTGAGGATTAGATTCTAACACTGTATAGCTATTGTACCATGGTTTGAAAAGGTTGACCTTTTCTTAGGTGAGCCATTAGAAAAGCTCACCTGAGCTGTGATAGCTGTCAGGCTGCTGCTCTGGTCCAGAGTAAAATGGATTTGACATCCCGCACTAAGAGAAATATCACCGGCCCCATGAAAATTATGTTGTAGAAGATTTTCAGGAAGATGGAGAGAAACGCAGAGAAAGTCACTGTGCAGCACTCTGATTGCCTCTGAGACTTAGCAGAATTGTTATTGCATGAGATAGCAGGACTGTGCTTCTTTGGGACTTGACTTCATCATGTGGGTGCACCAGCTCAGACTGATCACAACACATCTGTTTCCACACCAAATGAGCATCTGTTTGATGCGCTGTTGTGTTTTTCCCTTTGTCAACATGCTAACAGTGGGGTTTCTCTTTCCTTACACTCAGCTTTAAGGATGTTTCCAGCCTTTCATGCAGTCTTGTACAGGTCAGTGATGAAACTAGTTTCCTGTTAAAAAATCTAAACAAAACCAAAAACCTCAGCTCCAAGCCTGTTTTTTCTGAGCTAATGAATGTCACAGCTTCTAAGTGCAGTGTTGCATTCCAGAAGGAACAAAGTGAACAGCTTTTATTACTGTGGTGATGCATCCTGCTTCCAGCTGTAGCAGAGCAGTCCCCATCCGCCTTTCTTCAAGTTCTGCTCACTGAGTTGTCACCCAGTCCTTGTTGTCAGTCTTGTCTTCCCTGCTCTCGTTTTTGTTTTTCTCCTTTTACGTGTTGTTTACCTCTTGTCCCACCCTCTGTTTCCCAATCTCTTTGCCTTTGGCACTGTCAGAACAGCAACGCCCACAGTTCTGATTAATCTCTTAACAAATCTCAGATTCAGTAGCAGGAACTGGAACTCTACCAAGCTTTGGAGAAGACTCTGACCTTCATCCTGGACTGCCTCAGCCCAGTGCAAGCATGCCAGGAAAGAGGAGTTGCAATTGCCTTAGTGCTTTTCACCTGGATGGTTCACTTCAGAACTGTGACAATTTCTGTAACCCTACATTTGAGCAGTCTCTTGTGACACTTACTATTTGACACACTGTGGGTGTGTTTACTGGGATGAGATAATGGAATTCACCAAGACCTTTGCAGGAGTGTGTAGAGGGGCATGGTTACAAACAGTTTTGTTGCACAAAATATGTGAAGCATGTCTCAATTTTAGTGAAATGAAACCAAAATAATAATCATGTATTTAATAATACTAGTGCAAAATCACATTTTTAACTTGTCAGCAACTCACTATGTAGGAATATCAGCAATGGGAACCATATGGGACTTTTTTACTGCCTCAGTAATGTTTTCTCCCTGAGTTCCTCATTTCACCTGTTTAGTTGCAGAATTCTTAGATAAATGTACACACATTCTCTGTGTGATTAACCATTTCGTTTGGAATCCCATGCTCTTGATGACCTTTGGCAAACTGGCTAGCTGTCTCCTGCTCTACAAAACAGAGCAAAGACTCTATTTGTAGTCTAGTTTGTCATGTTAAGCAACAGATGAGAACTGATTGCCCCAGGAGGGTGTGGATGCCCCATCTCTGGAAGTGTTCAAGGCCAGGTTGAGTAGAACCCTGAGCAATTTGATCTAATGAATGACATCCCTGCCCATGGCAGGGGCATTTGGAACTAGATGATCAAGGTCACTTCTAACCCAAACCATCCTATGATTCTCTGAATCCATTTGAGCTGACTATCTTTACAGAACAGTCTTCAGTTTGAAGAGGAATAACCCTAATCTTTCTGTCTCTTCAGCATGAGAATTACAGGGCTGAATGTCAGAGCACTGCTGCTCCTTTCTGACATCAACTGTATGAAAGAAATAACCTACAGCAATGTTAATTTATGATATCTAATACCAGGGTATTATTGCTCTGGAAGAGAGACTGTGGATGCCAGTGAGATACAAATTTTAAATGAGTAATATACTTTCTAAAATTAATTTTGACCTCTGTTGATCCTGACTCAGTGCCACCTATATTTCAGTTGGTGTCAGCAATATTGATGCCATATTTATCAGGAGCTGAATGACAAAATGAGATGATCACACTGCTTTTAGGTGGCAATAGTGATTGAGCTGGTTTAGAAGCAGGAAGTGTGAATGCAGGCTCAACACTTCATTCTTGGGGTTCTGCTGCTGCTTAAGCCTTTCTCTGATACAGTGTCTGCTGTGAGACTAGCTGTCAGAGAGGCCTAGGGAAAGACAACCAGTCAAACGGATTTCTGACTGACTTTTTTTACTCACTTTCCGTGTTGCTTGATGAAAAAATGACTGGATCATTTGCTGTGGAGCTGGTTCTCAGGTGTTAGACTGAATTTTATGCTCCAAAATAGTTACTTCCGTAATGGTAAAAGCTGGTTGGGCAGGGTTGTCTTGTTACTAAAACTAAAATGATGGTTTAATAATCCTGGTAGAAAGAGAAATAGTGAGAGAAGACTCACCTACTGAAAAAAAAACATTCTCAAACCTGAAAGAAGGTTTAGACTGTTTAAACATTTATTTCCTTGCATTGAGTTCAAGGTGGGGTGGGGGTATCCAAACAGCAGAAAACATTGCTTGTTCATAACAAACAGTACTTAAGTTCAAAGGCCAGAATAACTAACAGCAGATATGTATAGAGTTCTTTTGGTTTTATTATTTATAGTTGTTATCTGTGTGGGTTTTATTGTTTTGGGAAATGAATTAAATCCAGGGGATTCATAACAATATATCTTGTGTCCTGGTCTGAACTGGACTAACTGATTGCTGACCTTGAAGCCGGCATGGTTTTTGCTCCAAAAATAAGTTTGCCTACTTCTTGGCATGCACATCAAGAGTAATGTAGACAAGGCTTGGAGCTCTGATTCTGAAACTCTGAATGAAAAATTTTGTTTAATGTGGAGTTCTAAAATGACAGGCTACTTTGCATGTTAAAGCTCTCCTCTTCCAAGGTTACTGTTAGAAGAACCACATGTTTACAGGGTATTTGCTTCACGGTACAGTATGGAAACCATGGCTGTAGATTGCAGGTTTTTTTAGCTGCGTTGTGCTCTGAGTTACATTGACAGGGTTATATTTTACCTGGGACCAAGTTGAAAGCACTTTGGGAGTAGCAAGTACCTAATGCAGAAGTTCTCTGCAGGTCTCTACAACAGCAGTGGTACCTACTTGGAAAGCCTCTCACAGATACTATATGTACTTCATGTTCTCCATAGAGTTTAAAGAATTAGTGGATTTTCTCTGTCTCCAAATAAAGCCAAGTGAACTAATGCATGTAAGAGCTGGGTCTATAACCACCTATTCTGCTTTTTATTTTACTTTACAATAAAAACAGTCAAAACAGAGTGTTAAGCAGGGTGTGAAGTTGGTATTTTAGTGACCTGAATAGAGTTCAGCACTGTAATGTCAGTGCTTATATGTGCTTCAGCCCTCAAGATACCCATTTCTCATTCTGTTGGACCAAATACAGTATCTTTAGCTCAGCAATGTGAGGAATTTTCCCTTTCTCTTTCAGTTGTACAAACACACAAGATAATCTGCTTCAAAAGTCACACTTTTCTTGTATGATATACCTGTGTAGAACTGACTGAGGTGAAATTCTTATGGTCTTGGCCAAAGGTAATTTAAGGATGAGTGTTAGAGATGAAATTTTGTGTTGGGATTGGATTTTGCCAGAATGCTTTTAATTTTCCCACCCACAACCACTCCTCCAAATAATTTGTAGGACTCGGACTTCGACATAGGTACAACACTCATAGAATATCTGTTAAGAGAGAACTGTGAATAAATGAAGCCAAGGAGGAAGAAATCTAAACTGTATAATCCACCTGATTGGGATAAGCTGTTCATAGGAACTTTGTGTTCTCTGAAAGTGGCATGTAACAAACTTGAAAGATTTTAACTTTGGTTATTTAACACAGGGAATAGTAAAACAAAGAGTCATTCAAAGAAAGTAGATTTGGCTTTGGAAAAAAATTTCTGAGAAATTCACAAAGTGATGAGAAAGTGCAATACGATGTGTAAGATCTCTAGGTACTGATGGAGAGGTCACACAGTAGTTTAATGGAAAAGCTAGGATCACACCAGAGACAGAGGATAGATTGGACCGGGGGGGGATCTCGTTTGTCCATTTATAATTGTAGTTATTAAGTACATTGTATATTGTCCATTAACAGGAATCCAGTTAGACAAAAGATGCAGCATTACTAAAAGGACACACAGGGAGGGAGCTGGAGCAGTGCCCTGCTGCCCCAGGAGAGATGTCTAGCTCTCCTGTGATAGCTGAAATTCTTTCAAACACTTTAAATAATCAATCCATAAGATGATAAAAAAACAGGAGAGTTGGTGGGGGAGGGGATGGTGTTGATGTTAAGTAATCGAAGCTGTGAGCTCAGAAGACATGGGTACCCTTCAAAGGAGGGAGATGTTCAGTGGAAAGAACAGATTTGTTTTTCTCTCTCAAGTATAGGCACCATGTGTTCAGGTACCGTGCTTTGTAAAACTAGTGTTCAAGCATTAAATGCCATGCAGATTTAGGACAGGCACGATCTCATTAAACTCGCACTATTCACATTTAGGTGAAATAAGGAGAAAACTGAGAATTTTTTTTCTTAGTTGTAAGGTGCTCTTTAAGATAACTTTTTTGAAATACAGGTATAATATAATTTCAGTGTAACACATGCGTTCTCAATAGCCACAGTTCCTAATTTTGTTAAATATGAACATGTTTTTTTCATAAGCAAGGAAAAATAAGTAACACAGGAGATTGTTGTTTTCTAGTGAAGTTTTACAGATGTAATTCTTATGCAAGCTAAATCCTTCTACCTTTTACCTGCATGTGGTAGTGTTACTATATCAGGAAAATTGAATCCATTGTCTCTTCATGTGTTTCAGGTCAGCAAATTCCACCCTTGGATCCTCATGAAAACAGTAACAATGGAGCAATCAAACTTGGAAAGCAGACTTCACAGATGGGTAGGCGGTGCTGCTGACCCAACTTGATCTTTTTAGATTTACTTGAAAAACAGCACCACTTGCTTTTTTGGTTTTTTTGTTTTGTTTTGTTTTTCACTGAGAAAGGACTTTGTGATCTCAGTGACGTGGCTCCTTATCTTGAAAGCAGTAATTTCAATACTTCCCATGAGCAATAACGCAAGGACCAGAAGCAGAAGGCTTTACTTCAAAGGGATTTTGCAAAACCCAGTTGGAAAATCCTCTCTAATATCCTGTCAAAATTACAATGGCAAAGTACCCTGATTCTCTGTTTAAACCAGTGACTGGTTTTTTTTGGTGTTTTTTTTTTTTTTAATAAAAAGATTGGTTTATATATAAAAGTTAGGTTTGCTGCAAAAGTGTATCTTTTACACTGCAAAATGGACTTGGCATGTTTTCAGTTTTCTCTGTAATGATAGGATGAAAAAAAACCCCTATAAAACCTGAATTTTGGCTTATGGTTTCTCTGCCATCTTTTTAGCTGGACTCTGCTTCAGTGTTTTTCTAAATATGTAGCTTCATCATACTTTCAGTAAACATCAGCAAGAAATGGACTGAATTTGCTAACTGAAGGAAAAAAAAAAATTGATCCAAAGGATGAGTAAATGCAGTTTTTGCAGACAAGACGTCAAAATCTGTGTCAGGAAGTGCTGTGTATGTGAAAGGAGGAGTTGTCATGAAGGAAGCTGCTGGACCCCGTACAGTTGTAGTGTGCTCCAGAAAGAAGTGAAAATGCAGCCACTGTGCAAGGACTGCAGAGATTCTCTGCGCAGAGTGTAGGCTTCATTAATTACTGAAAATGTAATGAGAATGCAAATACAGGCTTAATCTCCACTACTTACCAGGTTTCCTCCAAGTCTGTGCCCCAGACCAAAGTTGTCTCTGTTCAAAGTTGCCTATTGCTTGGTTTTTAAAAGGATGCCACAATGCCTCACTCCTCGTGGTCTCACTTCTGCACCCCAAGAGGTCTTTGCGTTTAGAAAATAAAACAAGCCTGAATGTTTGTTTGTAAAGGTAATTCTGTGTATTTTTGGAGTAGTCCCCTCAATTGTGTCGGGATGTGGTGTGGAGGAACCATTGTGTGATATCTTTGAAGCATGATGTACTTGAAAATGCACTGTAGGAAAAAAATGCTATAGATGGTTATGAAGTAGTAATAATGTAAAACTGTATGTGTTTTCCATCTTTTATGAATGTGTGTGACTGAGATGATAAAATCCAAATTTATCTTCTTCATCAATGTCATTGTAAATGGGAATTAGGGTAAGAAATGCGGGATTCAAAAACAGAGCTCGGCCTGCATTCCACAAGGTTGATTTGTTCTCTTATGAGGAAAACTATTGCCACTGCACATTTTGGGGGAAACTTAAGCAAACAAAAGGGAAAAACAAGTCTCTGCAATAAATCATGAACAGGAAGGCTAAGAGCATGGTTTCTGTATTTATACATAAAAATGAGACCTTATTGGCTGGTTGTGAGATTGCTTTGATAAAATGCCACTAGTTATTAGGGCTTGAAACAGAGCCAGATAAAATCAACAGGAACATTTTGTCTCCAGAGGGCTTGGAGTAGTTATAGGTGGGAAATGTCCCTCTGGATTTTAAGAATCTAAACTGCATTGTTTCTCACATATAATCCATTTCTCCTGTGTTTTTGGGCTCCTTCGAAAGTACTCATAATTGAAAATATGCCCTTGGATATTTTGGGTAAACTTCCAGTTGTCACCAGTGCTGATCTGTGTCTGTACGTCATGGCAGCAACTATTTGCAGATAATCCAGGGTTATTTGAGTGAAGATTCAGCAATCATCATTGTTGATAGCTGGGGAGGGAGACAGACCCCTTTAGGGAACATTTAATCCCTTCCTGGTACAAGAAGGTCTTCCAGACCTGGCTATGGAGAGGGAGCTTAACCTGTTCATCAGTGCTGAAGAAATATCAAACTTGACAGCATCACAGATTCATACAATTCATGGGGTCTATAACTCAATGCTGCAAGAGATCTGGTTCCTCCTAAGTAAAACCCAGTAAAAGGCAAGACCTGAAAACCGAGAAAACTAGGTGAGATGGAACCCATGTTTATAGATGTGTCTTAAGTTTCAGTTCAACATAAAGCAATAATACATAACCGATTTTAAGCTTTTGTAAATCATTGTAACATTTCTTTTTTTTTACATGGCATCTCAAAACTTACTAAATCCTAATTGAGATGTCTGAAAGCTTTGTAAGACAACTCCATGAGTACCTTCTAATTTATGCTACAATTTATGCAATTGATGCTGATCTGTATGGGATGCTGTCCTGAAGAACCAGCTTTCACAGCTGCCATTAAGCAGTAGGTGAATCAGAACAGATTTATATGTTAAAATAATGTAAAATTGGAGGTTTTTACGGTGGATCTCTGGCAGATTTTTAAAATTTGAATGCTGACTAAGTAGGCTCAAAGATGTTTTTGCATCATGTTACTCTGCTTTTAGTCAAGAGAAAGATTTAAATAAATAAGGATTTTGATTGTATAAGTTCTTGATATTTGGGTTACCATGAGCTTCAGTAGGGAAGTCTGAAGTCACAGGTGAAAAAATAACAGGCCACTGTGCTGTGCAGAGCATCTCTCATTTTCCCTGAACACTGGGCTCACATTTGATGATGATGTAGCCTCTTTGCTGTGTGTCAAAGCTAAAGTGCCATTTTAACACACCTCTTCAAATTTTGTTTGTTACAAAAGTTGTGATTTTCAAATGTAAAATTAATGATTTCTGCTTCCTTTTGTTACCTGTGTTGCTTGGAAAGTACAACCATCCTTCAGAAACAGCCAGAAAAATTACAGGAAAAAGACCCCAATCTCAGAACTGAAAGTTTCTGCAGCAACAGGAATTTCTTCTTAGTAGTTAGTTAATGGCTGGTGAAAAGTTAAATTTCTGTACCAGGAGCACCTGACTGTAGGTCATCTTCTCTAATAATAATAGTAATATCAATGCTGCCGTTCTCGGTTAGCCAGCTGGTGCTGGATTTGTCCAAGATTTATCTTAAGGGAGCTGGCTGCAGGACTGAGGCACAGGCTGTAGTGCCAAGGATATTTGGTTGAGCTTGTTTGCACCGTGACTCAAGACTGTGACTGTCCAGTTGTGGGTGACTTGCCTCTCGAGCTTGTCATGAACTAGTTTAAAAACAAAATTATGAAGAAACTAGTTTTCATATATGCTCTGCATATGTGTGTATATAAGTACAGTTTCGTATTGTTATGCTGACATGTAGTGTTGTTTTCACTATGTCTGGTTCTCATATACTGCACATTGTATTCTGTAAGTACATTTTTTGTTAATGATAATTTCACCTTTATGAACTTAAAGATGTGGATCAAAGGTAGGAGGAAGGCAGAGATAAACATAGGTACAGTTGTTAACTTGCCATTCTTACGCATGAAAATGGCATAGGAAAAGTTTGTCTTGCAGATTGAGAAATCTAAAAAAGACCATTATTATTATTCAAGAATTAGGATTCTGAAGCAATGAAGTGCCACTCAAAAGAAAAAAAAAAAGGAAAAACCTACAGTTTTTGTTCACGGTACAGTATGTGTATCTAAAGTGCTGTGGTGTGACATGGGCCTGTATCAGTACCTAGAAAGGTTACCTGTCATCCCATGTTTTCACTAATCCTTCATGGCTCGTGCTAATAAACATGACTAGATGGGTTACATGTGTGAGCATTCTGACTATAATCAGACTGTTTCAGTACAGTGATACATTTTACTATGCTATCCTTAATTATTTAAACCAGAGTCAGTGATGAATTGTCAGTTTAATATTACCTGCCAAGTACTCTTCCTCTGTTTTGTTTATATAAGGGCTTTGACTGGGCTGGACCCACTTGCTTCATGTATGGGATGCTGCAATCTGTTAATACTTTACCTTTTGTTTTTCCTATTAATTGTATCATAGTTAATAATATTTTTTTTGCCCTAAAATGTAGTATTTGTGTTTTATTTAACCTACAATGATTAACACGAATAAATCTTTTTAAATTCATCTGCTTTGGGGATGTCTCTGGTTTCAATAAAGCAGAATGAAACCGCTCCCATTTTGCACATCATTTGCTCTTGAAAAAGGGCTGTCTGCAGTCTGTGGGTTACTTGCCTGGGTTTTAAATGCTGCTTGAAGCTGTGTGGCTGGCCTTTTAGCGGAAACTGAATGCATTCCTGGGGAATCCTGCAGTCCGGGTGAACTTCCAAAAATCAGAAATAGATGATCTGAAAGTCCCTTTGATAAGTTGCTTGATTTAACCATTAGATGAGAGGCACATGAGTGGCCAGTATCTGCTGAGAAATTTGGAATAGTAGCTGTCAGCAGAAAGCAAGTTGCCAGCTTCCACTTGCTTTGAATAGCAGCAATGACTAGTATGTTTCATAAGACACTTTCTCTTTTGTATGTTTTTATTTTGGTGGTACATTTACCCCCTTACTTTAGGTCCCTCAAACTTGCATTTAGGAGTCAAGAATTAACACTCTTTAAGAAGTATGCAGTATTGCATATCCCGTAGTGCTGTTGTTTCAAGAGGTGTTTAACCTCACCAGAAGTTTTTGCACTGTACACAACCATAAACTAAAAGGTGATGTACTGAATTCAAGGAAAGCCTGAGCCCCCTTACTATTACCAGCATGTTGGGAAATCAGAAGTGAATGCTCTTTTGCTTTCAGGTTCTTAAAGTGAGTCATGCCCTGGGTTAGATCAGTCCTTGTATTGCCAATGGTCATTTTTACATGGCTCAGAAGCATGTTCTTGTGGTGCTTTAGGTTAGTTTTGAGTTGAATTTAGCAATGTGAGGGAGCTGTACAATTGGCTGGAAAATAAATCTCTGCTTTCTTTTGAAGATTGAAGGTTGTGTCCGGAGGTACTTACGGAAAAGTGTTTTGACGTTCCGGCCTTCAAAATCTTCACGACTGCAGTTTCAGTCCTTCTGCAAAGAGCATCATAGGACACCCTGCTGTGATCTCTTGAGCCCTGTACTGAAATCAGGACAGCAAGGCTGATGAAATAGTCTGTGCAGCTACTTCATACCTCCACCCCCTCACCTAATCTGCAAAAGTGTTTAGGCCACTACCCTGTTTGTGAAATGCCTCCCTTCCCTGCAAGGAAAACAGTAAACTCAGGATTATTACTTTTTTATCCCCTCTTGATGTTGTTTTACACAAGGCTACAGAGTAATTTTATTTAGGATTGTTGAAACAGTCATGGGGAGGACAGACTAAGTAAAGATGTTTGTACAAATGCCTCTGTTAATTGGTGCAGGTTATTCCCTGAGGTCTCAGTGTCAATGCTAAGATGCCTTTATTGCATAACAGGGTTCATGACCATAAATAAGGTCTTTTGATCTACTTTTTAACAGCTGGACAAGGGATAAAGTCATTGCTTGATATTATTGCTCTCTCACTGTTCTAAAGAGTTTTCACTAAAAACTAAAATCAATCATTGGCCATATTCACCAGGTTAAGATGAGAAGGAATAAGTAATAGCACAATGTAGCATAATACAGCTTTTTTGGTATATGAAATACCTATTTCAGATGGGTTTCTTCAATTAAGAAGACTCCTTACTGCAAAATGTGTGTATTTGATGCTACCGAGTGGGTCTTGATGCAGATTAATTTGCATTATCATTTACCACCACTGTGTATTTTGTAGGAATATGAGGACAGGCTCATGATACTCGAATTTTTGTAATGTAGATGTTGTGATAGTACACTGAATTTGGTGTAAGAGACCTGTACAAACTTGCATTTAGCATCATACCAATTAACAAGTTTTTAATAATATATCATTATTCAAGACAGAGAAGAGAATTTTGAGGCTTCTGGTTAGGTAGTAAGCATTTAGCAGCTCAGGATGGATTTCTTTTTCCTGGCAAATTTGTCCAGCACAAAATCATTTTTATCCCTGAGACTCCCTAGAGAACTGAAGAAAACAAAGGGGTTTTTGAAAAGTAATGACCTTGTTTTCTCAAAACCTCCCTAAGAACACAAGCTTCCTCTTTTTTGTTACCTGTCTGAAGTTTAAGACATGCCTTTTTTGTGATGAAGCATTTAGCCTTTCTATTTGCTACACACTGGGAAGTTTAGAAAACAAAATGCCTTTCCCCTGAAGTCCATTTAATTCACATTTATTTTACCTAGTCAATGCCACTCCTGCTCCCTCCACAACAGTAAAATACATGATTAAATAAGAAGTTAAATACCTAACAACTAAACCCCTGTTCCCCTACAGCAAGGAGAGTACTCTGGGGAGATGATCTGATACGGACTAAACCAAAAATGATCCTTATGCTTCTGCTTACATATTGACAAGTACCAATCAATAGGGAAGTTGGCTTACGTGTCTGAGAGATGCCCTTGAGGAAAATGAACATCACGTTCCTTCCTCTTGGTCAATATAACACGACTTGGGGGGCAAGTGATACCTTTGTTGCTGACTAAAAATAAATAAAAAATGAGTAAGAGGATCACTTCCACCCGTTTAATGGGGTTGAAATGTGGGTTAAACACTTTATAAAAGAAATTCCTGCTTTTTGTTGTCTTCAAAGACTCTAGTTGCTTTGTTGACAAATACACGTGGGGAGTTTAAACAGAGGTTTAGCAAGAAACAGCAATGGATGGACCCTGGATAAAACAGTGCATTTCAAAATCACTTTTCTATATTCTAGCTCAGCAAAAAATCAAGTCATCACCAAACCTAGAATCACTACCAAATATCCAAGGTCTTGTCTGTGTTCATCACTCATCACATGGGAACTTTTGCACTGTAAATATTTACCAAAATAAGCATAAAAAGTGTAGAAAGAATCTAGTAAGAGCCCACAGGAAGGACATTCAAGATAAAGATTCAACTTTTCTGTGCTATTTCTTGAGACAGGAACACAAGTGAGAATGAAAGAGCTTTCCTGGTACCATTTGCCTTAGAGATACTGTTTGCACTTTGAATTTTGCCACACTCTGTAGGTCATTCCTGATTCTCAAGGAAAATTTGCTTTCAAGGTGGCAACCTGAACCACCTGCTGGCACCTAACCAGCCCTTCTCCCATCCCACAGCCTTTGACACCAAAGTGGTTCTCCCCACAACCGCAAGAGGGACAGAAGTCTTATGAGCAGCTGACATTTCTAATGGAGGTGACTCAGTTTCTTGACAGTTTTGACTAAAAATGAGACTCTTCAGGTAAATACAAACTCACAATGACCTAGGAAAGGGCTTTCAACATAAACAAGATCAACTTGTCTCCTTGTGACAGAGACACCAAAGGAAACAATTTTTTTTGTACATAAGTTTTTCACCACAGTATTTTTTTTTATGCATTTAGGAGGTGAAATTTCTCAAGGAGAAATAGGTTTCTTGGAATGAAAACAAGGTAGAATGTCATGTTTGTTACAAAATTCTGAAGAGGGAAAATAATATTCCAAACAGAAAAGAAGGGACAAACAACATAGCAATGATGGTGGGTCACAATTCCATTGAGGTGATAAGAAACAAAAGCTATGTCCAAAGTACAAAATCTGGATTTGGGGTACAAAAGATATCACATTACAAATGGTCAGAGTGCATATACATGCATGTCATGGCACAGCCACGTTAGCACCACAGTTAGTTGAGAACCTTAGCTAATAACAGCATAAACAAACACAAGATTAAAAGTACATCCGGTGCCTATGCTCCACCTATAAAAAATTGATACCATATCTTTACCTGTGGGTAAGCCCGAATTTACAAAGTACAAAGTCCACTGAGTAAAAGATGATACCCTTTCATGTAGTCCATGACACATTACAGAGTTGGAACCCTGGGCAAAGGGCTCTGGCTAGTACGTTCCAGTGCATTTGTGCAGCCACCCTGCCTGTGTGGTTTGGGTTTTCATTATGCTTGATGCTGCCTGAATGAGGTCTTGGAATGATGGGTGAATTTGCAGGAAATGGGCAAATTGCTCCAGGGAAGACTAAAGAAGAAAGGATGAGGTGGTGATAAATGCATCCGAGTAGGTTTGCATTGACTGATTTAACCACAGTATATACTATATACTTAGGTACTTGCTGCTGGCAGTATAAAGGCTTTACAATAACACAACATCCATCACTGAAAGCTAAAATTGAGGGATTTTTTTTTTTATTATTTCTCTCAGGAGGAAATTGATGCCCTAAAAAATCCACAAGGCTTGAGTCACCAAGTCATCACTGTCAGCGGGCATGTCTTTCAGACACTTCATCTTATCTCACTGTGAATCACACACAGGTGAAAGAAGCATACCATGGCAAAAAATTGCACCCTCCCTTGTGTGACAGACACAGCTAAAAAAATTACAGGACCTGAAGCAACGACTAGATTAGAAGGAGAGCTGCCATCTGAGAAGCCTGTTTCAGAACACATCAGTGACAGTGAGATGAGGATGTCTAGGAGCTACAGGTTTCAAAGCTCTAAGAAAGTGGTTACTTGGCTACTAGGCAAAATTACTCAGCCCACATCACTGGTAGTGCAGGAGGGCCTGAAGTAATTGAGGTTGCCTACTGACAGGTCTGCTTTTGAAGAAAGCTAGCTTTCCTAGTGAAATAGTGACAGGATTTCCATATGAAGTCTCTGTTCCCCAAGATGTTCAAGGAATGACATCCCTGGCATTTTCAACCAGCTTCAGAAATTTTCTTTCCATTTAGTGGGGGCTCCAAGTCATAGAAAAATCCCAAATCTTAGATAATTTCAATGTATGTTTCAAGCCAGGCAGACATAGGCAGGAAATCAGAGTTCAGGAACTTCTGGTGTCTTCAGATCATTCTGGAAATGTAAAGAGACTGTGTTTCAAGCTAGGGACATCTGATTTTATGCCCAACCATGTAATAAAAACTGTGATGAGGTGATGGAAAAACTGTCTATCAAATTTTGTAGTCATCATGGTTTTAAACATAACCACTATTATAATGTCAGAGTTGTTTGTCTAGACCTTTCATCCATCTTTCAGAGCTGGTCTATGAAGGGATAGATTTTAACTGATTATAACAGAGTGTAAATTGTTATCCTTCTCCCATCCAGGTAAATGCCTCCAATTTATATATCCATCCTCTCTGGACAGAGGTCAGATGCCACCATCCTTTAATGCCATCCTTCTATGAGGCCATTGAATAAGGAAAATTTAGAGTCAGGCCCTTGAGACCACATGATGCCACTGGAATACAAAAACCTTACCCAACACATGACAGTTTTTGAAGAAGAGCCTAATTCTCAGATTTAAAATGTGACTTAGTAAGAATGTAATGATGCAGCTTCTTGTTTGCTGTCCATCAAAGCTATCCAGATGAAGCCTCCTCTAAGATTTGCTGAAGTTTACATGCCAGGCTTGGAAACAGAATGTGAACACTGCCTAAAGACTGACTATTTTAGCATAGCCATCCCTAAGACTGAACATCCAGGATTTTAACTTGGTTAAAAGTTTTGTTGCTGATACATAGGCCTAAACCCAGGTCTGCCATTTCTGTCACAATTGTATTGTCTCTGGATAGACAACAGGAACAAAATGCAACATTTTCTTTGATATGAATTCCTGAAGAGACTAGGATAATAAAACATAGTTCTTACTAAGCTACTTTGAAAAGATGGATTTTTTCTGTTATGATAATGAAGTGATATGAAAATCTTTCCCCTTCACTGTATGTGTGAGAGAATGTTCATGAGTGAAAACAAAATACATTTAAATCTTCATCCTCTAATGCTCCCAAGAGTATGACAAAAAATGGGTGGAAGTACAGTTGGAGCAATTCATCTTCATTCTGAAATAATATTGGTGTGTGTTATAGGTTCAGGTTCT
>VXAU01001272.1:0-15371 GCA_013399695.1 Formicarius rufipectus
GTCAAGGATAAACTACCACAGACAAGGAAGGTGCAGAACAGAAGTGTAGAGCTCTCTGGTTCAGTACAGAGCTTGCCCTGCTCATTATGTAGTTATTGAACTATTTATCTACTGTCACTGCACCAAGCTAATTAATTCATGACAATAGACTCACACTGATGTTTTCCTAGGCACAGACAAGTGGCCAGCAGGATGGACACCTGCTCAATCCAGGGTAAATAAAAGGTAGGACTACAGCAGCAACTATGTATTAGTTGAAATTCTTGTACCCATGCAATAGTTTCTGATGCCAAAGTCTACTCAAATCTCATGATTTCATACTTTGCAGGACCAGTAAATATCAAGTGCAAAAACAAACAGGAAACACATGGGATGAAATAGCATTTTTATCTTCTTCCCATGTCCAGCAAGGCAGTAAAATCACTGGCAAAACTGAACTGAAAATAGACAAGATGTCAGCTAAAGCAGACAGTACTCTGTTCAACAGAGCAAAAGGACAGGGTAAGGAATCTAGAGAAGGGAAATTTATGCTTAATGTCCTTAGCCAGAGAAGGCCATCAATAAAATGGTAACTGAAAACATGGACGGGCTGATGCTTTTTCCAACCTACCTGATTTCTCTGAAAACAGAAATTACAAGCCCAAAGCTTGGCTCGATAGTCAACTTGGCTGCAAGGGAAAAATGAGGCATTAGTGTGACTTCAGAAACAATTTTACTGTGGGAATGGATTTTCCATATACAACCTGGAAAGAGTCCTGCCAGAGATGGACAGAAGAAAGCCATCCAGAGAATGTGGATACCTTGAACTGATACTTTAATATTGTGTAAAATGTATGTTTACCTTTGCCATGTATGTCCCCCTCTGGAATCCATGCCTTCCCCTTCCCAGAATCCCTTTGTAACCATGTGCCCTTCCCAGAGAGCCCCTTCGGCACTCCAAGACCACCCCCCAGGGAACCGAGGGGCGTGACCCACCTTTCTGCCTGAAACCTTTCCCCGCCTATATGTTAATCCCCTCATCCCTGTTGGCCCAAAGCCACACAATACCTTTTCCCCCCATTGGAGAACCTGAACCCCCTCCGAGGGACTATAAAAAGTCTCTGCTTCCTGAACAAAGCTCTCTCTCTCTCTCTCTGCTCCGACCTTCCCTAAGCTGGTGTGGTGTCTTTGTCCTTTGCCCAGGGCTCTGGCACCACGTGGCCCGGGGGGGAACCAGGGGAGAGCACCCCCTCCCCCTCTCCTAGATGCATGGACTAAAAACCTAGCCTAGGAGCCTAAATTCATATCGTTGTGGCCATCCCACCACCCAACACACCAACGAGGCTTCATCACCCCATATATCCAACCCAGATATTTTACAGCACAGCTTAACAATTATCTGTGCTGGTTCACAGCACTGAGGAAGAAATCGTATGAGACTCTCCAGCTTGAAAAACAAATATTCTAGAGATTCGAACTCTTGTTCTATTGCCAGAAAGTTCACTAAATTATCCAGCCCTGCCAGACTTGTCAGCATGATGGACCACTGCCAGCTTTCTAGAGTATAGATCTTGACAAAGACTTGAGTCTCATCATTCCTTCAATACACTTAGGCTTATCTCAGTTGTCTTATTGTTTGTACAGCTGTAGCACACAAGTATTACAGTCACAAAGCAGAAGAAGCCACCCACCCATATCCTGCACAAACATAGAACAAAGAGGCTCTTCCCTGCCCCAAGGAGTTTCTTCTCCTCAACCTGTTAAAACATCCTGCTGCTGCGGTGTGCCTAGCCATATTCTTAGTCCTTAGGTTTTGCCTAATTTTACTTCCTCTTACTGGTCTTTCCTGATTTTTCTCAGCCCAAAGCTACACTCCAAGTATACATCATCATCACATGACATAATAATGTATGTCCTTAGGCATGTGTGGATTTTAATAAGCCCACCACATCTAAAGGAAAGAGGTTGCCAGGCACTGGGCAAAGAAAAAGGAGAATAAGCAAGTATTGAAGTTCAGTTAAAAATTAGGTACTATCCAGCCTCCCTTAACATCCCCAGCCAAGAAATTCATACCAGAGAGGGTTGAGCACTGCCTTGCAAGTTGGCCTGCTGCAAAGCACTGGTTCATACTGCACAGGCAGCAAGTCAAGATGTTCCTTCAGTGGGGTCAGGAGACAAGCCAGCGGGACAACCATCCTTGTGGCCTCCATCCTGCTGGAAGGCCACACGTTCCAGCTGAAACGCACTCCATCATGCTCCTCATTTTGCTGAATGAACTCCAAGTATGCTGCCGTATGACTTGAGAAGCTCTGAAAGGACCTAAGAACACACACTTAGGCAGCAGTCACCTGTTTTGACAACAGGCCTGCAAAGGAGGTCAGCAGATCAACTACAGGTAGGCATAGGACACTGCAGGACAAAGCAAATACATTACAATGAATTAATCCCATTATTAAATGAACCATGACTACATTAATCTCTTATGTCCAGTGCTCTCATCAACATTGCAGCCAAAGCAAATCCAACAAAGAAACAAGAAAATTCTGAAACTCAAAGCCGGAATGCAATGTTGGTTTTGTTTCTTATGATCCACATAAAACATCTCAATATCCTACAAATCTCATGCTGGCCTCAAGGCAATGCTGCCTGACTGGGTCAGTGAAGGAAAACAGGTCAGATTTGCAACATATCCTGAAGTCTTCAGTTGAAAGGCTGAGGGGAGAAAGAGACGCCAATTCTAAAAACAAAACACTCCTCACAAATGTCACCTGGCTGCCAGTCTGACCTGCTTACAAATGGAAAGGAGCATATGACAAATTGTCCAAAAAAAGGTCTTCTGTGATTTTTAGGCACTCACTGTGCATGGTACCATTGTTCTACTCCCTGTAAGGAAGGAATTGAGAGTCCAGCAAACTTCAGAGAACATCCTATTTCAGAAAGGATATCCCCAACACAACAGAGGAGTCACGCTATATTGCCTTATTTGAACTTTTCAGAGTAAAAGACTAACAAGAACTTCCAGGCCACCATTATCTTTGATGTCTCTGAGAAAGAGGCAAGCCTACCAAAAAAACTCACTTGTCAAATCCAGCCCAGAGACGCTGCACAGCACTAGCAGCAGTTCACAGAGCCTAGAGCAGCAGCTTCACACCCTACTCCAGACAAGAAAACTGCAGCTGCAGATGCTCCAGCATTACCTTACTCCTGATCTTCACTGCAGGTGGGATATTCAGAAGGGCCACATGCAGGAGAAACGAGAAGCATCACCTCCACTCAGAGGGTAAGTTTTCTTGCAGAACTCCCAACTCACTGACGGTTTTTTCATTGTTGCTATTAAGGATAAAAATCAAGCTCATGGAGATTTGCCCTGTATTTCCACTCCCATCTCTGGGCAGACAAACAGGGTTCACAACATATCCCCACCACAAAAAGGTCTGAGCTGAGTCTCCCTATAAAAGATCCTGCACATCAGAACAGCAAGACAAACACCTGACATCTCAAGTATGCAGCACAGCCACAGGGCAAATTTATTCCATGTTCCTCCAGCTGCAGCCCACCACCACTACCCTGCCCCAGGCCAAGCCCCAATTGCCATGCTCCGTTTGGCATGGGCTGTGGTCCTACTTTGGGGTTAGGATGGCAGGAGGGGAAGTGTTCCCTCCTCCAGTAAGGGCTAAGTGCCTGCCCATCTACCGGCCTCTCCACCAGTCCTGCAGTGACCTCTAGGGCACATTTTAACAGAGGGAAGGCCCCAAATATCCTGTTCAGGAGGTGACAGACCCTTTCAAAGCCTCAGCAGATGAGTGTTGTCAGTATTCCCGTCTCTCCGTGGGATCTGCTTAGGGCACAATGCTGACCCCCACTCTTTCCAAAAAAGCTATAGACAATGGTACTGCTTCCTAGCAGAGCTACAGGGAACACTACGGATCACTCAGCTGCTGTGCTTGGCATGGCTATAAGGGACAACACAGACCCCTGGAGCAGCCATAAGATGTCACCCTATGCCTCTGATCCCCAGCACGGCCACAGGGCTAAGCACTGGCCCCCTGCACTGCTACAGGTGGCATTGCTGATCCTCAGGGGAGCCACAGGGGACACGACTGACTCCAACCCTGACCTAAGCGACAACTGCTGATCTCCAGTCCGGGCAAGGCTACAGAGAACATCGCTGAACCCCTATACTGCTATGTGGGAAACTGTTGACTCCCTCCTGTGCAAGCACTGCGATAGGGGACACCACTAACTTCCCAACCCCCTCAGAGGTGGACGCCCGTGACCACTCCCCAGACCCCTCTCACAGGGGATGTCACTGACCCAGCCACTCCGCCTCCCCGCACAGGGGACACGACCCGTCTCCCCTCCCCCAGTCCCCATGGGGACCCCCGAAAGTCTCGCTGCTCCCACCTGCCCACGCCGCTCGCGCCGCTCGCGCCTCTCCCTCCCAGCAGGCCCCACCCACCCGGCAACGCCACCTCAGTGGTACGTGCTACCCACAGTCAAGATGGCGGCGGCAGTACACTCCACCCTCCCCCCACGAGAGGCTGTGCCGACATCTTGACTAAGGGGACCTCCATAATCATAAGAGGCGGAGGGATGTGCCCCTACCAAACATGGCGAGGTGACGGCGTCAGGGAGGCCATCTTAGTTAAGAATGGCAAGTGCCGAGTTGGAACGGCGACAGATGGGGTGTCTTCGTTAAATGTGGGAGGCGATGTGGTGTTACTGTTTTGGCACGGGAGGAAGGAAGTAGCTGTACTCTTAAGGTGCTCGGCGGCTTGTGGGCGTGTTGTCGTGTTCAGCAGGGAACATAGAACCTTCTGGGAAGAGGTTATCAGTAACATTTCGCTAATAACAGAGACACTTTTTAAAGAAATAAACCGCGAGCCCCAGTCAGCCTCATCTTTGCCTCAGCTCCTGGCTTCTGTGTCAGGCCTGAGCTGCTGTCCCCGGGCAGTGAAGCAGATGGGTCAAGCCATCAGGTCACCCAGACCAGCAACGAGGCAGGGACAATCAAATTAATTTCCCTTCCTCACAATTCCCAGAACAAACTTTACCCTCAGAGCTGTTTGAGGCCATGCTGTTTCATCACTCTGTCAGGAAATCTGTACCCCAGCCCACTGGGGAGACCCCTGCAGTGCCCAGATGCTCTCGTGAGGAGAGGTCCAGGGATGGCCACAGTTTTTAGAAAAGCAATGTGGAGCCTGTGGATATGTGGTATGACCACATATCCACAGGTTATGTGGTGGTCAAACAGAGGTTTGACCAAGCCTGACTTGCCCCAGGAACTTGTCTCTGCCTTGAAACTAGGCAAGTCTGTTCCCTCTTTCATTGCTTCCATCTCTTATTGCTTCCCAGAGTCTCTTCCAAAGCCAAGGAGGTAAGCCTACTCCGAGTGAGACCAACAATAGGAATCTTTCACTGAAGCTTTGTGTAATGCCAGGTGTGATAAATGTCATTATGATTCGTGTCAGTGAAAGCCAAATTGGTAATTGCAGCCCCCATAAAGGGCACAAGTTGTTGTTACTACTGAGGTGCTGTAAATTATGGTAGAACTGTTTAGGTTCTCTTCCTTATCAGGATAATGTGAATTATGGTAGAATTGGTTAGTTTCTCTGTTTCCCTATCAAGGAAATACTTGAATTATGGCTGAACTGGGTAGTTTCCCTGAGCCCTTATCAGGGAATACATGAATGATAGAGGATGGAACTGACACAATAAAGAAACATATGTTGAAGACTGTTTAGCATCACACTGTAAAATGTATATGTATATGATGTAATGTATATGTATGAAGTAACTGGATAAACCCCCAATCTATGTTTGGTATGCAGTTTTTGGGGACCGAGGACTCCCACTGCATCCAGCACACTGTTTACTTTCACCATAAAATAAACTTTTATTCTAAAACTCATTTTGGGTCTGAGACTCTATTTCTCACACTGGGCAAATGGGATTTGTCCTACATGAATACATGTACACAAATCCATCTGAATGCTGCAGACTTCCACACATACTTCGATGAGCAGTGAAATTCATTGCAATGAAATATCTCAATCTGCTTCTAATAGTTTGTGTGTTTGCCTTAAATTCATGCAACCAGTCAGGTCAGCCTGTAAATATTCCCTAGGCTTCTGTGTGGTCATCACTTCATTTTTGCTTTAAGGAAATTAATGCCTGGTGGTCTGCCCATGCCCTCTCAAGATTTGGGTTTTTTTCCTGTTTTCTTACTTTGAAATGCAACAGAAAACTGTGTTTTGAATATTTTTTTATTTTTCTAGAAGTCACTGACTAGAAGAAAACTTAAAGTTTTTTCTAAGGTTGCTTGGTAACACTTTAAACAACAGGAGTAATGTGTATGAAATGTTGTCAGCAGTGTGTTGCCCATTCAGGTTTGATCCCTAGGCACCTATTTTTCTCACATGAGCCAAAATTCTCCTAGTTACCCTGCTGGCATCTACCAACACCTCTGAGATGGCAGATAAATGACCTAAGAGTGCTATGGAGATCTACTGATGCAAGTGGTCAAAATACCTCTAGTTAACTTGTTGGCTGGACTTCGCGAACGAAGATCTTGGGATAAACCTGCGAAATGGATTTTTTAAGTGAGGCACAGTGTGCGCAGAACTGGCCCCACTCCCTTTACTCCTGAGGCTCATCTTGCCACGGCCGAGCAGCTCGGACGGCGACAGCGAGTTCCTCCAGGATTTGAACCAGCGTCCTCAGAGGAGGAGCCGGCTCCACAGGCGGGGGCCTACGCCACTCTGCCAACGCCCGCCGCCTCTCAAGTGTAAACCTCTAGTTAACTAGAACAAGAATGAAAGCTTGGCAAACCATGGAGATGGAATTGCTTACTTTTGCTTTTGTGACTAACCACAGGGTGATGTTTTTACTCTATGAGCCATGTGGAACACATCTTATGCTTTTCTTAGCTATATGAAGGTTTGGTAAATGTGGCAAAACTTGACACATAATGAGCAATTAGGATTGTAAATGTTTTAAATATTGATGCACAGCCTATGGTGGAATGCTTGGCTATAATTTTTCTTTTTTTTTTAAAGGCAGTCTCTTCTCAGCTTTAAAACACGTGTAACAATCTGATTGCTCCATCAGCAGTCCTGCTTCCCTTCCCTGGAAAGGATGGAAGGAATTGGCTGGCAGATATGAAATAGAATAAGTTACACAGATAAGAGCCATTTTAGAACACAGAATTCCACAGCAAGATTGGCATTATCCTGGGTATATTTCAGGAAACTGCTTTAACCAAGAGCCATTCCCTCCTTCTTCCCAGAGCAGAAAAGGTGTCCTTCTACTGAAGCCTCTAACAGTGCAGAGCACTGTTCCAGGTCCAAAATAGAGTGAAATTAATGCTATCCAAGCTGAACATTAATTTTACCTTCCCAGATTCCTGACATAAGGCAAATTGTGTGCCCTGTGTAAAGTCTGAACACAAGCAGGAAGATCACAAATACAGGGGGAATAAAAAAGGAGAAGCATTCTACTTAGGAATGTATGCTGAATTATATAAAATTCAGATTACTACTAATGCTAACATACTCAGACACAGGACTTACTCTCCAAGCACTATTGGTAAGACACAAAGCAAATCAGCTCTTCTGAAGTTGCCAGTTTGTCCTTCATTTTACATCTTCCTCACATTGCCATGTCTCCACAATAAAGCACAGAGCCCAGGGCTTCAAGGCCATGCTGCACCCACCCTGCTAGCATTACATTAACCAAATGCTTAGCAATTATTGTGAGTTTGTGTCCTGCTTTCAGCTGAGATAGAGTTAATTTTCCTCCCTAGAAACTGGTTTAGTGCTGTGTTTTGAATTTGGGATTAGGATGATATTCCTAACACCCTGATGTGTTAGTTGTTGCTGAGCAGTGCTTACACTAGGTCAAGGACTTTTCAGCTTCTCATGTTGCCCTGCCAGCCAGGAGGCTTGGAGTGCACAAGAATTTGGAAGGTGACATAGCCAGGACAATTGACCCAAACTGGCCCAAGAGATAGATATGCTATACCGCATGGTGTCATGGTGAACAATAAAACTGGAGGGAGTTGGCTGCTGGGTTACCAGCCCACTGCTTAGGCACTCTTTGGGCATTGGTCAGTAGAAATGGAGTAACTGCATTATTCATCACTTGTTTTATATACTCTTTTATAATTACTTTCCTCTTTAGCCATCTTAAACTGTCGTTATCTGAATCTACAAGTTTTACCTTTTTTCTGATTCTCTCCCCTGTCCCAGTGGGAAGTGAAAGAACAGCTGTGTGGTGTTTACCTGCCTACTGGGTTAAACCACAGTAGTTTGGAAGAGAAGCACAGTCTTAAATCCCTGTGTTTGTGGGCCAAATAACCCAAGTTATCATTATTCAACTTTCCTTGAAGCATCACAAGCTTGCTCATAAAGGGAAGAAAGGAATACATTACAGGCTGCCTACATAAGCCCCAACTTGTTTTGTGTTTAAAAAATGAAAGAGGAAAAAACACCAAACATTTGAGCTCTGGTTCCCATCTTCCTCACTCTCCCCAAGGTCTACTGAAGAGTGCACCAAAAATGTAGTGATTAACTTTCTCAGCTTGGAGATGAACATTTTCAACAAGAACTTGGACACCATCTGCGGCACCTGTCACGGTACCTTATTGTCTCCTCCAGGCTGCAAGCTAAGCTGAGGAGAACTTGTCAATGCATTTCTCACAGGTGAAATGACAGAACGGTCCAGCCACATGAAGCAAGAGGTGTGAAAGGTGGTCTGTGTGTGATGGAAGGCAGCTCTGTTTGAGGTGTCTGTACCCTGTTTGAAAGCGTCATGTCTTTGGCAGAGATAGGAGACCCAGCCATCTCCACTCACTACAGTTTCTTCCCAAAAAGCTCTGTGTGTGGAAGCAAAAAGGAAACCAGAGCATGACTTAAGGGCTTTCTATTTCTTTTTTGGAGCCCTGCAGAAGCGGTACCAGGATGAGACAGGAGATGATGCTTGAACAGCACCAGATGAACTGTCACCTGTCGCTTCCAACAGGGCCAGTTAGCATCAAAGTAAAACAAACAAACAAACAAAACCAAAAATGCAACCAACCAACCAAACATAAAACAAAAACAACCAAGGAAAAATGAAACAGCCACTGGCCACAGGTTAAATGTTTTCACCAGCAAAGCTTCAAGTTTTACACTAATGCTAACATTTTAAACTTTGTACTGTAAAGGCTAGACCTGCCAGCTGTACTCTGTAAGTTCACAATACAGCCAAGTTATTGTTTCTCTTGGAATTAAAAAGCAATCTTGCACTTGATTCCATGTGAAAATGGCATTTGGCTGACTGGGTAGTGGGCATATTACCACTTAACCTGTCAGTCCATAAAATTCCAGTTCTCCTTTGTGTGCAATGGTGATTCTGCTTTAGACTGAACCTGGGGAGCTGCTCCTTGTGCACTGCTTGCACAGAGCCAAAGTGGTCCTGGAGCAGCTGTCCTGCAGTCAGGGTTATGCAGCATCTCTGAAGCCACGAAGGACTGAAGGAGGAAGTGTGCTAGGGATCTGGGGGATTACAGTGGGGCTTCTGGGGGCTTCTGGACTTTTAGTGTCTTTTGTGGTTGGGATAGCAAGGTGGTTGATACCCAGATGATACAGGGATCAACACCCCCACTCCACGTAGTGCTGTCTTGTGCTGTGTTGGGCAGCATGTATTGATTGGTCCTGGAAGTCCTCTTAGTTTAGCTAATGCAGCCCACAGAATGGATCAGACTGGAGTAAGGGAAGGAGTGGGTGGGAAGGGGATCAGATGTAAACCCAGCATAGGTATTTGTCTTTAAGAGGGGCTCCTGGAGAGAGAAAGGAAGTAAGAAGAGATGCTCCTGTCTTCCAGCATTCCCTTTCTTCCTTCAATAGCCATATTTGAATTAATATATACTATAGATTTTTTTCATCATGCTGATCAGGGAGCAGAGAGCACTCAAAATTGAATCTTGCAGAAGCCCAGCCCTGGCTGCTTATTTTTGGAGGGGAAGATGAAGAATTTGAGCAGGAGTTGAGCTGAAATGGTATTTTACTGCTTCTGATTTCCTCAAAGTAGGGCAAGGTCTTCATCCATGCAAACCACTTGCCTTTCAAATGAACACACATGTCTGAGTGGCAGTTCAGAGTCACTGAAGTGGTTACTGCAATATGAAACATGAGCTGTTGTTTCGTTTTTCCAATTGCTTAACCCACTCCAAATTCCAGTAAAGCTGGTAAGAACATGAAAAGATTAGCCTGGAGGAAGGGGACAAAACCTTGGAAAAAGATGAAAGAAATGCTCCGGTTATAAAAGAAAGTTTTATTTTAAACAGAGAATAAACACCCTCCACCCCCTGCGCCCTGCAAATTCACAGGTCAATGATGCCATTTTAATGTAATGAGGCGCTTGCACCTTGGGAAGAGAAACCCAAAACCAATGGTCTGTGGGAGGAGGCCTCTATCAACCATGTCCCACCATCTGCAGTCCCCAGGCCATGCTGCTGGCCATGCTCAGAGGTTGAACCTCTCAATCAATTCTCCGTTTTGAAGGAGAGCCAGATGGAGGGACTTGTGCTACCTCCTCTGGCTAAGTATGGGAGATAACTTCCTCAGTAGCTGCAAGAACAGAATGTTCACCTGCCTGCTGCTGGCTTCCAAAACCCATTCTCCCACCCATGCCATGAAGGTGGGTACCTACCTCAAGCAAGCCACTACTGGAAGAGGAGCTGATCCCAGATGATGTCTTTGTCCGTCTTGAAGGGGATGTCCCCATAGACCATGGCCAGGGTAGTGCTGGCAGTATATCTACTCTGCAAACAGTCCCAGCACTTTCTGATCTGGTCTGGGCACCAGGTAGAATCTTCCTTTAAAAACAAATAACAATTGCATGAAAGTAAATTAAAAGCAAAACCTGCAAGCAAGAAAAAAGGTAAATTGTATCACCATGTCACAGGCACTGGGAAGTCCTGACCACCATGTGAGGAATGAACCTATGCACAGGTGGGGAAAACCCCCACCTTTCCCACATCCAAGTCCCAGGCCTTCCTCAACAGCTTGCAAAACAAACTGACTAGCTCACAGGTTTGGAACTCCCTCCTCTGACACCCCCACAGGTGAACATTTTTGTTGTGCTGGGTCCCCCCGCCCCAGCCCAGGTCAGAGTGGGTGGCAGAAGTTGTCAGCAAGGCCATGAACTGACTTCCTTTCCACCCCCTGCTCCACTGAAAAGCTACTTGGCAGACAGCTAAAAAGTTAATCCCATCTCTCTGCAGCAAAGACGGGCCAGGCCGGGCCCTGCAATGCCTGGAACCATGAGCACCCTCCCAACCCCCCACTGGGTATTGACTCATCTTGATTTTGTCTGGGTGCAGAGTGTGTCCTTGAGGAAGGTACTATAGGCAGTCAATCAGCTTTGCCCCAGCAGTGGCAAACCCAAGGTTGAAGGTTTCCTTTCTTGGGGAATAGGGCTGTTGTTGGCTGGCAGAAGCAACCATTTGAAATGGCCCTTTTGTTAACAGAATTCCGTAAGGATGAAGATTCCTCACACACCAAAGGTGCCAGGACATGGAACTTTGGCTGCTTTAGGTGTGCTGGGGAATCCTTATCTTTGGCCACATCAAGCACAGGGCAGCAGGTTTTCTTTCCTGGGCAAAAGGGCTGTGGTTTGCTGGCAGAAGCATCCCTCCGAAATGGTCCTTTTGGGAGCAGGATACCGTATGGATGAAGATTCCTCCCACATCCAAGGGGCCATGGAAGTATTGCTATTTTTGGAGTGCTGGGGAAACAGCACCAGTGGCACCTTCAAGCCCAAGGCTGCGGGCTTTCTTTCTTGGGACAAAGGACTGTTGTTCATTTGCAGAAACACCTCACCTAAAAAGGCCCCTTTCGGAGCAGAATTATTTATGGATGAAGATTCCTACCAGACCAAGTTGCTAGACCATGGAAGTCTTCCTGCTTTCAGAGTCATGGGGAAGCCACAGCAGTGGTGCCTTCTAAGCACAGCCTGCAGGCTTTTTTTCTGGGGGAAAAGGGCTGTTGTTCATTGGCAGAAACACCTCTCCGAAAAAGGCTCCTTAGGGAGCAGAATTCCCTAATGAATGAGAGAGGATTCCTCCAGATCCAAGGTGCCAGGACTTGGAGCTTTTCCTGCTTTCAAAGTGCTGGGGAATCTTCATCTTTGGCACCTTCAAGCCCAAGACTGCAGGCTTTCTTTCTTGTGGAAAAGGGTACTTGTTCATTTTCAGAAACACCTCTCCGAAAATAGCCCCTTTGGGAGCAGAATTCCAAAGGAATGAAGATTCCTTCCAGATCCAAGGTGCCAGGATATGGTGCTTTTCTTCTATTGGAGTGCTGGGGAAGCTCCGTGAGTGGCAACTTCATCCTTAAGGCTGTGGACTTCCCTTCTTGGAGAAAATGGCTGTTGTTCATTGGCAGAAACACCTCTCCAAAAATGGCCCCTTTGGGAGAAGAATTCTGTACGAATGAAGATTCCTCCCACATCCAAGTTGCCAGACCATGGAAGTATTGCTGCTTTCGAAGTGCTGGGGAAACAGCATCAGTGGAATCTTAAAGCCCAAGGCTGCAGGCTTTGTATCTTGGGGAAAAGGTTCATTGGCAGAAACACCTCTCCAAAAAAGGCCACTTTGGGAGCAGGATTCCCATGGATGAAGATTCCAACTACACCCAAGGAGCCAGTACATGGAGCTTTGAAAGGTTTCAGAGTGCTGGTGAAGCCACATCTTTGGCCCCTTCAAGCCCAAATATGCTGGCTTTCTTTCCTGGGGAAAAGGGCTGTCGATGGCTCGCAGACTCACCCCTCTAAAATGGCCATTTTGGGAGCAGAATTCCATATGGATGAAGATTCCTCACACATCCAAAGAGGCAGGACATGATGCTTTGGCTGCTTTCAGAGTGCTGTGGAAGCCGCATTGTTGACCCCTTCAAGATTGAGGTTGCAGGCATACTTTCTTGTGGAAAAGGGCTGCGGTTGGCTGGCAGAAGCACCACTCAGAAATGGCCCTTTTGGGAGCAGGATTCCATATGGATGAAGATTCCTACCAGACCCAAGGTGCCCAGACATGGAGCTTTGGCAGCTTTCAGCTTTCAGATGCAGGGGAATCTACATCTCTGGCCCCTTCAAGCCCATGGCTGTGGTATTTCATTCTTGGGGAAAAGGGTTGTCAGTGGCTGGCACAAGCATCCCTTTGAAATGGCCCTTTTGGGTGCAGAATTGCATTTGGATGCAATTGCATCTCCCAAACCAAAGATTCCAGGACCTGGAACATTGGCTGCTTTCAGAGTACCGGGGAATCCGCATCATTGGCCTATCAAGACCAAGGCTGTGGGCTTGCTTTCTTGTTGACTAAGGCTGTTGTTTCCTGACAGAAGCACCCCTCCGAAATGGCCATTTTGGAAGCAGGATTCCATAGGCATGATTTGTCCTGCACTCAAGTATTCAGGACATGGAGCTTTCTGTGCTTTCAGAGTGCAGGGGAAGCTGCATCTTTGGCCCCTTCAAGCCCAAGGTTGTGGGCTTACTTTCTTGGGGAAAAGGGCTGTCTTTGGCTGGTGGAAACACCCCTGTGAAATGGCCTTTTGGGAGCAGAATTGCATATGGATGAAGATTCATCCCAGAACCAAGGGGCCAGGAAATGGAGCTTTGGCTGCTTTTGGAGTGCTGGGGAAGCCTCATCTTTGGTCCCTTCAAACCCAAGGGTACTGGTTTCTTTTCATTCAGAAAAGGGCCATTGTTGTCTGGCAGAAGCATCCCTCTGAAATTGCCCTTTTTTGAGCAGGATTGCGTTCGGATGAAGATTACTCCCACATCCATGGTGCCAGGAAATGGGGCTCTGGCTGCTTTTGGACTGCTACAGAAGCCACATCTTTGGCCCCTTCAAGCCCAAGGTTGCGCGCTTTCTTTCTTGGGGAAGAGGGCTGCCATTGGCTGGCAGAACTCCGAAATGGCCCTTTTTTAAGCAGGATTTCCATATGGAGAAAGATTCCTCTCACCTCCAAGGTGCCAGGACATGGAGATTTGGATGCTTTCGGAGTCCTAACTACTAGGACACATCATTGGCCCCTACAAGCCCAAGGCTGTGGGCTTACTTCTTGTTGAAAAGGGCTGTCATTCACTGGCTGATGAACCCCTCCAAAATGGATCCCTTGGGAGTAGAATTCTGTATGGATGAAGATTCCTCCCACACCAAAGGTGACAGGACATGGAGCTTTGGCTGCATTCAGAGTGCTGCAGAAGCAACATTGTTGGTCCCTTCATGCTCAAGGCAGCGGGTTTTCTTTCTTGGGGAAAAGGGCTGTGGGTGGCTGGCAGAAGCACTACTCCAAAATAACCCTTTTGGTAGCAGGATTCCGTATTGATGAAGATTCATCCCACAGCCAAGGTGCTAGGACATGGGACTTTGGCTGCTTTCAGAGTGCTGGGGAAGCAACATGTTTGACCCCTTCAAGCCCGAGGCTGTGGGCTTGCTTTCTTGTTGAATAGAGTTATTGTTTCCTGACAGAAGCACCCCTCCGAAATGGCCATTTTGGAAGCAGGATTCCATAGGCATGAAGATTACTCCTGCACTCAAGGATACAGGACATGGTGCTTTGGCTACTTTCGGAGTGCTGAGGAAGCTGCATCTTTGGCCCCTTCAAGCCCAAGGTTGCGGGCTTACTTTCTTGATGTAAAGGGCTATTGTTGGCTGGCAGAAGTACACCTCTGAAATGGCCCTTTTGGGAGCAGAATTGCATATGGATGAAGATTCATCCCAGAACCAAGGGGCCAGGAAATGGAGCTTTGGCTGCTTTTGGAGTGCTGGGGAAGCCTCATCTTTGGTCCCTTCAAACCCAAGGGTACAAGTTTCCTTTATTAGAGAAAAGGGCTGTTGTTGTCTGGCATAAGCATCCCTCTGAAATCGCCCTCCTCAAAGTGTAATCTGTCAAATGATAGTTAGATTTCTAACCTCCAGGATTCATGAGCCTTTTTGTAGTTGTTTTTATGTGCTAAAACGTGAGGTGGGGGTGGTGGTGGGGAGATTGACTTGTATGCCACTTCAGTTAAGACAGGCTAAGAAATACTGAGCTTGAACAAGGTAGACTGAGGTCAGACATGAAGGAAATAGCTTCCCAATAACTATGCCAGTTCAAGGAGTTCCCAAACCCTCTTCTGCCTGCATCCCACTTCCAGCTGCTCATAGCCACCTTTCATGTGTACTAGCGCTGCTGCCCTTTTTCTCTTCAGAGCTGTTTTTGGCCTAGGTCAGTCACTGATCTTGTATACAGGACTTTGCCACATGTGGTTGTGCTGACAGCTCCTAGGAAGCCAATGTGAGGGGATGCAGCTGCCAAAGAAAGCAATACAGTACTGCAGCTGAATAGCAACAATAGCTGAGTGCAGAA